>JAWNNO010005006.1:0-45262 GCA_035044985.1 Lordiphosa fenestrarum | reverse complement strand
CTGTGAGCACCAGAAGACTACAAAATACCACCCTCTTCAGAGAACATCTGAGCCTCCCATTCTTACATGACCTAACCATGAAGAATCTCCGACATATTGGGGATCTTAGATCGGGATTATCTTCACGATCATATGACTGCTTGACACTCATCGCCCTATTCCTGCTCCTTATGTTCAGCATATCAAAGAGTCTTCTTTAATAAAGATGCTTTAAATGAATATCAAAGAGTCATCTTTTAATTTATATATACCTTATGGGATCGAAGATGCTTCCTTCTGGCTGTTACATACTTTTGCACAAACTTAATATACTCTATGTACCCGCGGTACAGAGTATAAAAAGTTTCTAGTTGGCCTAGAAGGAACAGAGAAGTTAAGGCGACAAAAGAGTTCAGAATTATCTACATCCCCGAAAATTAACTTATGAAGAAATGAAACACCTAAGACTGTTCTACGGTTAGCTAGCAAAGGAAGGTTTATTTGCAAGAGCCTCTGGTGTACGATGGCAAACAAAGGTTAGGGTCTCAGTTTAGGCCACGAAGCAGAAGTAAATTCGAGCAAATTAGTCGTTGTTGACCGACGCTTTTTGAAACCATGCTGGAAAGGTGATAAAATAGATCTACAATAATGCTGCAATGTAGAGGCTATAATATCTTCAAACAATTTCGGAATTGCGGATAGATTTAGATTTATTTGACAAAAATTCCTGTTGCTACAAGTATATACTTAAGGATTATTGCATCAGTCAAAAAAACCAAAAACGTTTTATTTTTAATTGACTTATCCTACTTAATTCTATGAATTTCATAAAACAAAATAGTAAGTGTTCGGAGCAGCAGCTGGATCCAATTAGTATTTAATTCTCTTCAAATCTTTTATCTTAAAATAAGTCAAAAGCTTGTTGTTGCGCTCTTATATATGTAATCAAACCCACTCACAATTCTAACTGTCATACATACTCAAAGACTCTTGTGCTTAGCTGCTAATCTTTAGCATTGCTAATGTTGAGTTGTAAACTGAGAGCCACCGAGTGCAGCAGCATCTTCGCGATCAACCAATTTCGTATATGCCAATTTACCCACGGCCACGGCCTATTGATTTTGTGGAATTAATATAATAAAGTAAATGTAGTTGATAAAGAGGAATTTATTGGAACTTTCTTTTTATCAAAGTTGTCGAAAAAGCTCGGCAGCTTCCAACATTTTGGTGACCCCGACGTGATAGCCGTGGTGTTATAATATTGTTAAATTAACTTTAAAATTGTGTGCACCGTGCATATGAAAACAAATACGGTTTCAATCAGTGCAGACAAAAGATCACACACACACACACACAAGAACTGCGCACAAGCGTGCCAATCCGTTATCTTTTTATCTTTGCTTTCGCCTTCTGCTTTGGTCGCTGCAAAGCAAAGACTTTTGCCTAGCTGCGCAGAACAATCTCGAAATTGAACGGTTATTCGCTTTGCCTTTCAACATAACGATGATCGCGTATTCTTGTTGCCGCAGCTGCAGGCAAAGCAGTAGAAAATTATTCTCGTCGCGAACACACTCGGGCGCCCAGCAAACATAACCTGCAAGTTGCCATCATTTAATTATTGGAAATCGTCAACATGGATAACCATACTCCACATAACGAAACGTCAGCTAATACCGCTCCGCCTAGTGAATCGTACGGCTCCGCTGCCGCATCCAGTGGAAGCACCCCTATAGACCGGGTTGCGTTTTTAAATCTCAAAACAAACGCTATATTCGACCGGCTTAATGCCATTTGTGCTGAGATGGATGTTCAGAGGCTGCAAGGCATGGATGAATATGGTCTAAGGGGATTGCTGGAATCATTGAACGAGCTAAAATCGAATTTCGTCATCGCGCATACAAGTTTGGAGGAGCTGCATTTTGATTCTATATCTAGTGAGCTGCCTGCCTGTAAGGTTTGATTCCATTTTGTTGAGCCTGAGAGCTACTCTCCAGCGTGAACTTGGCAAACGTGAGCCGGCTCAGCATTGTTCCACATTCAGAGTGAATACAAACGAATCCCAATCAGTAGTGGTTATGGCCAATCGGTCGCGCTTGCCTCAGCTGGAGCTGCCTAAATTCGATGGGGCATATACAGAGTCGCAATGTTCACTTCTGTAATTGACAAGGAGGCGAATATTTCCCCTATCGAAAAGCTGCAACATCTTCGTTCCTGCTTGACTGGCACTGCGCTGGACACAATCAGCTCTTTGGAAATCAATCAGGCTAACTACAACATTGCTATTAACATTCTTCAAAAGAGATTCGATAATAAACGTCTCATTTTACAGGCACACATCAGGGAGATATTTGGGCTGGGCAAGGCAGACGAGTCTATGGGCAAGCTACGCGAGCTGACGGACAAGGTCACTTCACACCTCAGAGCATTGGAATCGCTTGCAACTAAGGAAGAAGTGGCTGACTGCATTCTCGTGCAAGCTTTGCTCCAGAAGCTGGACAAGAACACTCAGAGCAAATGGGAGGAAAGTTCTCCGATCAACGAGATGCCATCCTGGGAGAAATTATCGACATTTCTGGAGAAGCGATGCCGAACGCTTGAAAATGTGCAGCACGCCATGCAGGAGCATGATGGTCAGGTTGTAAAATCCGTGAGTACGCAGAGAAAATCGTTTGTGGCTGCAAAGACGTCGTCAAGTACGTGCATAATATGTGATCACCAGATTTATAATTGCAAACGTTTCGAAAACTTATCGCCAGTCGCTCGACATAAGGAGGCTAAAAGGCTTTCGTTGTGCCTTAACTGCCTGAAAAAAGGCCATCAAATGAGGGATTGCAAATCTGGTTCTTGTCGCACTTGCCAATTAAATCATCACACTCTTTTGCACTAACTCTTCGTCTGATGTTGTGCTATTAGCCACTGCCGTTGTCCTAATCAAAAACCGTGCTGGCACACTCGTTCCTTGCCGTGCACTTTTGGACTCAGGTTCTCAGATACATTTTGTTACAACTCGATTCGCCAACCAACTTCAACTTCGTAAAACTAAATCGCAGGCTGCAGTATCAAGTATTGGAGATACCAAATTCTCAACTGAAGGATACTCAGTCGATCTCGTCCTGAAGTCGCGGACTTCAGATTTCGCAACCAGCCTCACTGCCATCATTGCGCAGACGATTACTGACAATCAGCCTGGCATGTCAGTGAGCACTACCACTTGGAACGTTCCCTCAAATATAAAGCTTGCTGATCCATCGTTTCACTTGCCACAACGGATTGACTTGCTCATCGGAGCAGGTCTCTTTTTCGAGTTGTTGTGCGTGGGGCAGATTGAACTGGCTCCCGGATTACCATTGCTACAAAAAACGCATCTTGGCTGGATCCTATCTGGTGGCGGTCATCGGACCCCTAAACTCTCATCGTTCGTCGCCAGCCAAAGATCATCGGATCGCACCAATCCCAGCACTCGGCTGGACGATTTAGTGCGTCGTTTCTGGGAAGTGGAGCATGCCTTTGAGCCAATTGCTAAGGCCACAAAAGAGGAGCTTCAATGTGAGGAGCATTTCAAGATCCATTACACTCGCTTGCCCTCTGGGGAATATTCCGTTCGCTTGCGAATGAAGCGCGGATTGGAGTCTTTGGGAGACTCCTACCTGCAGGCCAGGCATCGATTTGAAAACATGGAGCGTAAGCTCAATCGCAACCCAAATCTCAAGGCAAAATACGCAGCATTTATAAAGGAATATCTGACCCTTAAGCATATGTCTATTGTTCCTAAAGCAGATGTTCATGAATGCAAATATTTCCTGCCGCACCATTGCGTGGTCAAAGAAGACAGCACCACAACAAGTCTGAGAGTTGTATTCGACGGCTCCGCAGCGACAACTTCTGGGTTCTCATTAAATGAACTACTTATGGCAGGACCCACAATTCAGGCCAATCTTTTCAATATTCTCAATCGCTTTCGTACATTTCCCATTGGTCTTACAGGTGACATCTGTAAAATGTACAGATGCATTCGGGTTTCTGCTCCTGATAACATGCTTCAGTGTATCTTGTGGCGTGACTCTCCTGAGGAAGACATCCAAGTTTACAAATTGGACACGGTCACCTATGGGACGAAGACTGCTGCGTTTCTTGCTATACGTGCCATGCATCAACTGGCAATGGACGAGTCCGAATCATTTCCGTTGGGCTCGATAGTCGTCTTAAGGAACTTTTACGTTGACGACATGATAGCAGGAGGCAATTCTGTTGAAGAAGTTCGAGACATCATGCATCAAACCAAACATCTTCTTGCTCGGGGGCACTTTCGGTTGAGAAAGTGGTGCTCCAACTCGCATGATGTACTTTAGGATGTCCCAGAGGAAGACAAAGAAAGCCTTCTTAAATTTGATGACGGCAGCGATGTGACCATAGCGCTTGGGCTGGCCTGGGCACCGCATAACGACATGTTCTCTCTCACCTTTGCTCCACAGATTGGCTCTGGCAAACACACCAAGCGCTCTGTATTGGCCACCATCGCAAGATGCTGTGATCCACTTGGGCTGATCGGTCCTACCCTGACCAGAGCGAAAATCATCTTGCAGCGCATGTGGAGAGACAAGTGTAGAAAGGGTGTTCCCGGCAGGTATCTTCTTGTAGTCAGGTCGTCCCTTCCACTAGGAGTATGAAGTTGTTCCACCCGTTCAAATAAATAATCTTTGTATGTGTGTTGTTTAGGTTTCATTTATTTGAGTGATCGAGACACACATATTAGATGTGTCCGATCTAAGTTTGATTTCTTTGTATTATGCTGGTTCGCTGTTTAATTCATACTGTTTTACAATTTTATATATTTTTGGTATCAAGCTGTCGGCTGAGCCGACAGCGACGCGGCTGCGTCACATATGTATTATATATGTGAGAGAGGATGGTATATGCACATATATACCAGCGCGACTGGCCATGCTCATTTGTGCTGACGCTGCATTTCTGTGTTAGTTGCCCACCGAGGATCATATTACTCTGCACTTGAAATTTGCTTGGGTCTTAAACGTTGCAACAAAGTGTTACGATTTGTATTTTATGTAAAGCGCTGAGTACAGTGTGTACTCTATATGTGTGCATATCACATCTCCCTCCTTTTGAAAAATAACGTAATAGGATGAAGTTATTTTGATAAAATTATTAATATTTTTTTTGTTTTTTTTTTTTTTTTTAATAAGATTGTGTATATATATATATATATATTTTTTTTTTTTGTTAGGAATATATTATATATTGTTATATTTAATAAAAATTGTGCAATAAAATTGAGAGAAAAGAAAAAAAATGTATTAAAATGAATTAACGCATTCATAACATATATTTAGAAAATATTCAAAATTATTTTTATATGATATCTTATCACTCATGCATGGTGGTTTAAAAATTGGATTACGAAATAAAAATCTTTAACCTATCCTTATGAACTGTTTGTTTTTTATTTTTATTATCTGAAATGATTATATTATCCCTATCTTCTATTTTTATAACCCTCTAAGGGCCTAAATAGTTACTATCTAGTTTATGACCTGTTTCGTTTTTTAGTATAACGCGGTCTCCTATTTTTAAATCAAAATCGTTAACTTTTAAATCGTAGTTTCTCTTATTTATAGCCTTATGCTGTTCCAGCATTATTCTGGCTCTCTTATAAGCCTGTTCTAGCCTAAACTTTGCTTCTTTAGCATAGTTATCTATGTTGTATAAAGGCGTAATATTATTTATTTTATTAAAATGATTTGGTAAATTGTTTGGTTTACCGAAAACTAACTCATATGGACAATAACTATGTGCCATAGAGGGTGTTGTGTTAAAACAATAAACGAAATATTGAAGCCATACATCCCAATCAGCTTTGTCAACTGATATATATGAACGAATGTATTCATTAAAGGTTCTGTGACTTCTTTCGATAGTTCCAACTGTTTGGTGGTGGTGTGCCGTTGATGTTATATTTTCTATTTTTAAAAATTTGCACAGTTCATTAATTATTGAATTTTTATATTCAGTTCAAATGTCCGAAATGAACGTCTTCATTGGACCGTACTTTAGAATAAAAAATTCGAATATGGCTTTTGCAACTGTATTTGCATTTTTATTAGCAATTGGTATAGCGACTAGATATTTCGTCAAGTCACAAATTAATGTAACAGCATACTCATTGCCATTTTCAGATTTAGGAAGTGGGCCAATAGTGTCCACTATCACTCTATCAAAAGCGCATATTGGGGTTTCAGTGATTGTCAAGGGGGTTTTTGTATGTTTTGTCGTTTTTGAGGTTTGGCATTTTGGACATTTACGTATGTACTCTTTAATATGACGAGTCATATTTTTCCAATAGTAATGTCTTTTTATTTTTCCCAGTGTTCTTGTAATGCCTGAATGACCTCCTTGTATTGGATCGTCATGGAATTGAGACAGTATTGCTTCTATTTCATTTTTATTATTTATTTGGGTCACCGATTGGAGTAGCGCTACTCTTAAGTTCTTTAAATATTTGTTGCCCATATTTTTGAAATTATCTATTGAAATTGTTTCAAAGATCTTTTCACTCGGTGCCACTTTGAGTTGGCTGATACCATTTATACCGGCTTCTGTTTCAAGCCTTTGGAAAAACTGACCTAAATCTAGATTTCCATTGGTGTAAAGATCGCTAACATCAATTCTAACTTGGACTTTCTTTCCCTGTTTTATAAAACAATTTGTGAATGTTAGTCGCAAGGTCACTACATTTCGTACATCGTCGTTTTTAATGACGTCATATACGTTGGGCTTAGAAGCTTTTTTAAGAATTTGCGATTGCAAGGTTTCTTTTTTATTTTCATTTTCATTCTCTGCGCAGAGTGTTTTTTGTCTCGTTTGATTTCTTGTAGTGACTTTAAGTATGTGATTTTGTATGTTTTTTAGTTCCTCTATCGAAATTCTCGATAGTGCATCTGCTACATGGTTATCTTTTCCCTTTAAGTATTCTACTGTGAATTGGTATTCTTCTAATTCTAACCTCATTCGAGTTAGTTTGAACTTGGATTTACCATTGAAAACAAGTAAGTGAGGGGTCTGTGGTCTGTTTTGACAGTGAAATGTTTGCCATATACATATGGACGAAAATGTTTTATTGCCCAGTGAATTGCTGTTAATTCTTGTTCCGTTGTATTTTTATTGCTTTCACCCTTGGTGAATGAGCGTGATGCGTATGCAATTGGGAGTTGAATTCCATTGTAATTTTGTGTTAGTACAGCACCGCATGCTTGTTTA
Organism: Lordiphosa fenestrarum; assembly: GCA_035044985.1. Taxonomy (NCBI): domain Eukaryota; kingdom Metazoa; phylum Arthropoda; class Insecta; order Diptera; family Drosophilidae; genus Lordiphosa; species Lordiphosa fenestrarum. The sequence goes on along the minus strand of JAWNNO010005006.1, from coordinate 38,011 downwards.
CTAGCATCCGTTATTATGCAAAATTCTTTGCTAAAGTCAGGATATTGTAGTAGTGTAGGTTTCATAAGTTGATTTTTATACTCTGTACCGTGGGTACATAGAGTATTATAAGTTTGTGCAAAAGTATGTAACATCCAGAAGGAAGCATCTCCTACCCCATAAAGTATATATATTCTTGATCAGCATCAACAGCCGAGTCGATATAGCCATGTCCGTCTGTCCGTCTGTCTGTCTGTCCGTATGAACGCACAGATCTCAGAGATGGTAAGAGATAGAGGTTTGACGTGTATGGGACATATGCTTCTTATGTCTGCAGGCAGATCAAGTTTATTTTCGATTTTGGCCACGCCCCTCCCGCCCCCGCAATTTAGAAAAAACGTCATATCTCCCACAGTTTTGAAGATAGATGGCTTGTTCCTTCTGGACATATTTAGTTATTAGAATAACTTATCGATCCGCCAAAGGAATGAAGAAGATCGGATGAACGGCTTTCGAGTTATGATCAAAAGACAAAATTTCTTGGTACAGAGTATGTTATAGTCGGGCTTGACCGACTTTCTTTCTTGTTTAGATATTCCTTATGCCTTCTGGTATTGATCGGACCATTCGAATTTCACATTCTTTTTACATAATCTCGTTATGCGACGTGAGTAATCGGAAAAGTTTTTTATAAATCTTCTGTAGTAATTGCAGAATGCAACAAATCGTCTAGCACTGTCTGCATCTGTTGGGACTGGGTATTTTTCGATAACATCATATTTTTTATCATCGGGTAAAATACCTTTATCAGTGCATTTATGACCTAGGAAGGTCACTTCGTGCATAAAGAAAGAACACTTTTCAGGATGTAATTTAAGGTTATATTTTCGGCATAGATCAAAAACGTTGCTAAGATTTTTAACCATATGTTTTTCGGAACAGCCGATTACTATTAAATCATCCATGTATAGAAAAGCTTGTGATGGTTCTAGACCCGAGAATGCAATTGTCATCATTCTCTGAAATGAATTTGGGGCTATTTTTAAGCCGTATGGTAATCGTGTGAAGCGATAAGAGCCGTTGCTCGTTGAAAATGAGGTGAGATTTCTTGAACTTTCTTCGAGTTCAATTTGATGAAATCCAGACATTAAATCTAGGCACGAGAAGTATTTAGCTCGGCCTAATCGATCGAGTATATCGTCAATTCTTGGTAGCGGAAATTTATCGGATAGCAATTTTTTGTTTATTTGGCGGTAATCTATTACTAAACGCCATCTTCTTTCTGTTGAGTTGGGCAAAGATTTTTTGGGAACAAGTAACAGCGGGCTATTGTGTTCTGATACCGAAGGTTCAACTATATTATCTTCGATTAGTTTTTTGACTTGTTTTTCGACCTCCTCTTTGTGACTATGTGGTATTCTATAGTTTTTTATATAGACTGGTTCATCATCTTTTGTCCTTAACGTTTGTTTATAAAAATTGTTTGTAGTTATTGATTCGGTTTCACGTCCGAATACATCGACAAATTTTGTGCATAACTCTGTTAGAGTTTCTTTGAATAGTGGTGGAAAATTTTTAGATAATTTTTTCAGAATTTGTTTTTCTCTTTCTTTTGAACTGATGGTTAATATATCGTAATCTTGTAATGATTCAGTCTTAACTTTATTGAGATTAACCATTACCGTTTTGTTAGTTGTATTTAAAATTCGTACGTAAGCATTTTTTGAAGTTGTTATTGTGTTTGCAATATATATACCATCTTCTATTTCTTGATTTGGAATAAGAATATGCTCATCTTTTGTGATCACATTTATTTGTCGGACTATTTCGGATCTTGCTGGTAGAATGGTGGCATTTGAGTCGTTTGAATGGACAATTGGAATTGAAATTTCAAAGTCAGTGTTATTTGGGCGAAGTACAAATCTGTCTTCGTATGAATTTATATCCAATAGGCAATTAAAATTTTTAATGAAATCCATACCAAGTATGCCTTCACCTGGTATAGGAAAATTGGGTGATACCAAATGAAAATTATGTGGTATTATATATTTGTCTGTTCTTAGTTCAACGAAAGCTAAACCTTTGGAGTTGGTTATGCCTTCACCTATTCCTGATATTTTTATGATATTATTTTGATCTACATTTGTATAATGATCAGAGTTTTCCTTTAAAATTGATATGTCTGCACCTGCATCGATTAAAAGAGTAAGATATTTGTTTGTGTTTTCATTTTTAATTTTTATAAAAGCAGTAAGTTTCGGATTGATGGTGAATATAGTTTCTATTGGTTTTGAATACCCAAAGGGGATTGTTGGTTTTCCGAATTACCTTGTGCGATTCGAACATTATTATTATTTCTGGTATTATTGTTGTTGTTTTGGTTTTGGTTGCCTCGATTTCCATTATTGAAATTTCCTCGATTGGCATAATTATTGTTTTGATTGTTGCCTCTAAAATTTCCTGAGAAATTTCCACGGCCTCTGTTGTTACTTCTATAGTTATTATTTTGGTATCCGTTATTATTGTTTTGGTAGTAACCTTGTTGGTAACCATTGTTATTGTTTGGGAAGTAACCCCTTCCTCGGAAGTTACCTCGGAAGTTATTACCTCTGTAATTTTGTCTGTTCTGTGTGTATAGTACCGAGCTTGCGTTGCCCGTCATTTCTGTACTACAATGGATATATTTTCTTACAGCTTCATTCATTGTTTTGAATGTACCTGCTTCCAAAATAGTTTTTAACTTACCATGCTCACAATTTTTGATCATGGTCGTTATGGCTTCTTTTGTACTGAAGGTGTCGGCATGCTCTGCACTGAGACCTTCATCGATGAATGAGGATTCGAGCAGTTTTCGTAAGTTTTCGATTTCGTTAGTAAATTGTGTGGCTGTTTTTCCTTTTTGAAAGACATTCGCCATTTTTGCTTTAACTACATCGGATGTTTCACCGACAATTGTAGCCTGCAATTTTTGAATGATTGCATTAATTGTAGTTTCATTTTGGACTTTATAAAGGGTTGAGCCTATTATTTTTGATTTTATGACTTCAACAGCGAGATTTTCATATGGTCCTTTTGTAAGGTTTACCAATTTTACTGCTGTTAAAAATCGTTGTAGATGTAATTTTTTTCCGTCAAATTCCGGAATTGCTTGGGCGATTTCTCTTATATAAGCCCTGTCGTCTACTGATGGGTCAGTCATTGTGAAATGTTTTTGTTCGATTACACTAGAAGATGATGTTGAAGCTGAATCTTCTTGATCTGATAACTCAGGTAATGTTATTACTGCTGGGATTGTCAAATCGTGTAAATCTTTTTCGTCTAATTCTTTTCTTGATTCATTTTCTGAATCAATTATATCTTGATCTATCGATTCTGGTTGTTCACCTGTGTTTATTGTTAGATCTGTATTTATAATACTTGGGATTGAAATATCCAAGTTATGTCTTGTTTTTACATATATCAAGTTTGATCTGAATTTGGATAAAACCTTAGATACCTGAGACCAATGTTTGGCTGTTAATTTGTCTTTGTGGTCATAGATGGTTTGTCGAGCTTGGTTAAAGCAGTATACTAATATGGTTGCATGTTTTTTAACAGTAACCTCTTGAACGAGTCTGTTTTGTGTTATGCACTTATATGATTTTTCAAACTGGTTTCTGATTTCGTTAATATTATTTGCAATATCCTGCCATTCCATAGTAATGCTTTATGAAAAATATTTTTGTTCATCATTTTTGTAAATCTTATACACTTATAATTAGTTCAAAAAATTTTTTATTTAATTTTTTTTTTGTGTTTAGACTCTATCTAGGTCGTTTGCTCTGCTTATGTACCTCTTCTTAATAATCTTATTATGCTTAACATAAAGTGTTAGCAAAAACTGTCCTACGCTAGCTATTGTCATTATTAAGAGCAAAATCCACAGAGATTGTATGTCATCTGTGTGATCTACTATTTTGACATTATTGACCACATTGGCCGTATTGTCTTTTGCCTGTGTGTCATCTGATCCAAACCAACCCATGGTGGTAAAATATCGAATATAATATTTTCTTTGTGTAAACATTATTTTGTTCTTTTAGTTTCTCAACTAATTACTCTTAATTTTATTCACATTTAATTGAAATTGAAATTTTGAAAAAAATTAAAAAAATGTTTTCTGATTGTGTGGAGTAGTGTACATATTTCCCTGCCTAGTTAATGTTTTTCGGGCCGTTTTCATGGACAGCTCAAAAGTATAATGTGTCTTACAATGGTTGGCTTATTAAGTATTTGGATTTCATGAATTAATTATAAATATAATTTTTTGTTTTTTTGTTTTAATTTCAATTAAAAATAAGCTGCTCTCTTTTAACTGCTGGGGCCTTTTTGACTCAGGCGTGTCCGGGGCACATCTTGTCGCGATGGCGGATTGCTGGTTCTGGTAGGCACGTGTACTCACACGCCGGTGTGTACATTGGGCCTTTTGCAATCGGATGGGCACGTCTTCTTGTATTTGGTGGTTGAAATTTAGTGTATATTTTCGATGTTGACTTAATGAATTTTATTGAGTTTTCGAGTGAAGGGTTTCGTTGGGGGTTAGTTTTTACTTGTCTTTTTAAAAATTCTAACTCTTCTTGGAGTTGGCAAGCTTTTTCCCACGTTGGGAGGTTTGTATTGTTTAGTGCCTTTCTTAACTCGGCAATTCTTAGAAAATTTTTTTTTCTCACTCCTCCTTTTTTTCCCATTTTTTTTTTGAAACACCTTTACTCTACTCACTCAGTGCTTAAGTCCTGGGTCTTCCTAGACCCATGTCTACGGTCGCCATGTAGAAAGGGTGTTCCCGGCAGGTATCTTCTTGTAGTCAGGTCGTCCCTTCCACTAGGAGTATGAAGTTGTTCCACCCGTTCAAATAAATAATCTTTGTATGTGTGTTGTTTAGGTTTCATTTATTTGAGTGATCGAGACACACATATTAGATGTGTCCGATCTAAGTTTGATTTCTTTGTATTATGCTGGTTCGCTGTTTAATTCATACTGTTTTACAACTTTATATATTTTTGGTATCAAGCTGTCGGCTGAGCCGACAGCGACGCGGCTGCGTCACATATGTATTATATATGTGAGAGAGGATGGTATATGCACATATATACCAGCGCGACTGGCCATGCTCATTTGTGCTGACGCTGCATTTCTGTGTTAGTTGCCCACCGAGGATCATATTACTCTGCACTTGAAATGTGCTTGGGTCTTAAACGTTGCAACAAAGTGTTACGATTTGTATTTTATGTAAAGCGCTGAATACAGTGTGTACTCTATATGTGTGGATATCACACAAGTTGCAATGGGATGAAAGCTTGCCGCAGTCGTTAGAAGCGTCTTGGTCTGGATTTTGCAAAGACTTCGCCAATGTAGAGCATGCAACATTTCCTCGCTACGTATTGCAGTCCAAAGGTAGCTTCGAGGTACATGCTTTTTGTGATGCCAGTCTCGAGGCCTACGGAGCATGTATATATGTTCAATCCCTGACGGAAAATGGTGTTCAAGTGCACCTACTTTGTTCAAAGGCCCGAGTTTCGCCTTTAAAAACCCTCACAGTACCTAAGCTTGAGCTCTGTGCTGCCGCTCTGTTCGCACAACTGGTGGCTGAAATCTCAAAAATGGAGCTATTTGACTGTGAGTTCCATTGTTGGTCGGATTCATCCGTGGTTCTTTCCTGGCTGAAGGATGAGCCATCCAAATTCAACATTTTCGTGGCCAACAGGATCTGTGCCATACAGCAGCTGACGGCGGGAATGGAATGGCATTATGTTCCAACAGCCATGAATCCGGCTGACATACTGTCAAAGGGAGCTGCACCGAAGGAGCTTTTACAATCAACCTTGTGGATGAATGGCCCATCGTTTTTGCAGTGGCCAAGAAGCGGATGGCCTGAGTATTGCCTGCCGGAAAGCAAACTTCCAGAGATTCGACACAAGGTCATGCTGTCAACCGATCGGGTTGACATATCGTTGTATTTCAAATACATAAACTCATTCAGCATGATGCAGCGCATATTTGGATATGTGCACAAATTCATCAACAAAATAAAGTCGCCTCAGCTTTCGTCTGAGAACATTCGTGGAGGACTTCACTTGCTGATTCGAATCGTTCAAAGAGCTCAACTGTATCCTGAGTACCATGCTCTGGAAAAGAGGAGATGCGTTGACTCTTCAAGCAATATGGCTTCCCTATCACCATTTTTAGATGAGTTTGGATTGATACGCGTTGGGGGCCGGCTACGTCACTCAACTCTTGGCTTTGACGCGCGCCACCCAATCATTTTGCCAAAGGATCACCCTTTAACTTTCGCAATCATCACTCATCTGCATCGCAAGCATCACCACGCTGGTCCACAGTCTCTACTGGGCTCTATTCGTTTGCAGTTCTGGCCCATTGGTGGTATGAAAACCATTGCGGGGGCACTGCGCAAGTGTGTTATATGCTGCAGATCCCGACCTCGTCTCATCGAGCACATCATGGCTGACCTGCCCAAGGAGCGCATCCAGGATTCACAGGCATTCACCGCTACGGGCGTTGATTATTGCGGGCCCTTTTACTACAAGCCGGAGGTGCGAAATAAGGCTCCGCAAAAATGCTACATCAGCGTTTTCATCTGTTTTGCCACCAAAGCCGTTTGGATGGAATTGGTAAAGGATCTTTCTACTGCGGCCTTTTTAAGCGCTCTCAAGCGTTTTGTAGCTACTCGCGGCATACCAAGATGCATTTGGTCGGACAATGCGACTAATTTCGTAGGCGCAAAGAACGAGCTAGATGACCTTCGTCGCTTATTTCTAAGCGAAAAGCATCGGGATGAGGTCTTTGCTCACTGCAACCGCCTCGCTCACCCCACTTCGGCGGCTTATGGGAGGCCGCAGTTAAGATGGCCAAAAAACATTTATATCGTTCGATGGGATCGGCTCTTCTTGGCTTTGACGAGCTGCGAACTTTGGTTTGCCAAATCCAGGCAATAATTAATTTTCGGCCTATTGTATCCCTTTCAGAGAATCCTGAGGATCTTGGGGTCCTTACACCAGGACATTTTCTAACTGGTCGTCCACCTATGGCGTTTCCTGAACCCGACTTGGCGCCACCCAACTTCAACCGTCTCGATCGCTGGCAACGCGCGACTTTGGTTCAACAGCTCTTCTGGAAACGATGGAGCGAAGAATATCGAACTCTTCTCCAGCAGCGCGCAAAGTGGCGCACTCCCAAACGCTCAATCCAGGTCAACGACATTGTGTGCGTGAAGGACGAGAACTTGCCGCCTCTAAAATGGCCACTAGCACGAGTTATCGAGACCATCGCTGGATCTGACGGTGTGGTCAGAGTTGCAGATTTGCGCACACCCACTGGAACCATTAGACGAGCAGTCAACAAGCTGTGCGTCCTTCCCGTTGAAGATTCTGTTGAAAGTCCTGTCCTTTCAACGGGGGGGAGGATGTTTGGAGCAGCAGCTTTTTCCAATTAGTATTTAATTCTCTTCAAATCTTTTCTCTTAAAATAAGTCAAAAGCTTGTTGCTGCGCTCTTATATATGTAAACAAACCCACTCACAATTCTAACTATCATACATACTCAAATACTCTTGTGCTTAGCAGCTAATCTTTTGCATTGCTAATGTTGAGTTGTAAACTGAGAGCCACCGAGTGCAGCAGCATCTTCGCGATCAACCAGTTTCGTATATGCCAATTTACCCACGGCCACGGCCTATTGATTTTGTGGAATTAATATAATAAAGTAAATGTAATTGATAAAGAGGAATTTATTGGAACTTTCTTTTTATCAAAGTTGTCGAAAAAGCTCGGCAGCTTCCAACAGTAAGTTTCATTTAAGGATTTAGTTTTTTAAGTGTAGATTTAGTTTTTCCCTAAATTGCGTTGCGCTACAAATATTCTTAATGTTTGCTGGTTCCACAACCTAACAGTATTAACAAAGAATTGTATCTCCGAACTGGCAAGTTTATGGCGTACTGCTATTGGGGTCATAGTTCTTATTGATGTGGCAAAACTTAACTTGTCATACAAATATGATGGTTCTCTAGTATATATTACCTTATGCAGAAAAATAAGAGATCTGTACTATAAATGATTTAAAGTCCACACCGTATATTTCACTAGCAAGCTCTGTAATATGGTCAATTCGTCTTTTATTATATACATATCTAGCTATATTGTTAAATGTTACGTTAAGTCTTCTTTGTGAGGCAGCATCACAGATTCCGAATATTTCAGTGCCATAGCAAAGTGTGGATCGGTAAATAAGTTTGAGTCAAAGAAAGCTGTCTAAGTACTCCACACGCTTTACCAGTTGCTCTAGTCACGTGGTTATTCCAAGATAATGTATTATTAAATGTAATACCTACACAGAGAAAAAAAAATATGTAAAAACTACACGAAAATGTAGTTTTTTCTACACGTTTCACAGGGATTTTACACCCACTACGTTTATGTAGCTTTTCTACATGCCACGTTTAGCTTTCTGATTTCTACATGCGGCATGTAGCTTTCCTACATGCCACCATGTGGGCCCAGCCCGAGCAAAAAAATTTTCTTTTAAATTCAACTATTATCCCCACAATATTTTCACAAGGGAGTGTGGTGAGGAGGGGAGGGCAGGAAGGGGCACGGTAGGGGAAAGTCTTCTTTCTGAAAAACCTAAGACATTAGTTTTTTTTTATTTACTCACCTTGTCTGGGGTTCGAACTCATAACTCACATACTTTCTCTCTGCAATTCAAACACAAATGCCGGCATCTTAGCCCACACGACTACCAAGCACTCGCGCGGCATTGCCGCAAATCAAGGTAATAAAGGGAAGTGACAAGCGACGATGAGCTAATGGATCAACAACACGTTTCGTGTAGATTTTCTATACGTAGCATTTAGCATTTGAAATCATTAACGTTTATTTAGAAAACCTACATGTAACGTGTGGAAAGCATTTTTCTAAATGAAAAATATGAGAATTCTGTACTGATTTTGAGCTACAATTTTCGTTTAGAATTTCCACACGCCCGTGTAGGTTTTCAATATTTAAACGTTAATGTAGAAAATCAACATTTCCGTGTGAAAATCAGATTGTCGAATGAAAAGTGTAGAAATACTTTGGAAAAACGCAAATTTTCTCTTGTCATGTACCCTTTGCATTAGCCGGCAAAAACACTCTAACTGAACCCTCCACGAGGGTGTCGGCTGGGCAATGGACACTGTATGCACCTCGGCTTAAAGCGGGTAATACATAGTGTCTCTTGCTCGTCTTACACCTAGGAAATGCAGTGTCCAGCTAAGGTGATGGCCAACACTACCACAACAGCACAAAAGCGACCCTAACGGCAAGATGACGCCCGAACAGTGGAAGCAAGTAGAGGAGAAGCTGTTCGAGGAAATTTTTAAAAGGATGGAGGACCCAGCAGCGCAACCTGTAGCGTTTTACGGAGAAGGCTGGCTATATGGAGTCAAAATCCTAAGATGCAAGGACGACCCCACCCTTAAGTGGGTCTCAAGCGTCGTTGCAGACATGGGAAGCCTGTGGGAGAGGTTGTAGACAGAACTTACATTCCGTCCGTTCCGAAGGCGAAGTACTCTTTCCACGGGTCACACCAAAGGAGCAGGCGCTGAAACTCCTACAGTGGCAGAATCCTGATGTGCCAACTGGAGACTGGAAGGTACTACATGTTGCAAAGCCCGACAAAAAAGGGCAGCACGTGGTCCTCCAGATCAACAAGGAAGCCGAGGATCTGCTCTACCCAAGATTCGGGGTGATGGCATGGGGAGTAGGTAGCGTGCACCTACGTCTCAAGAAACGCCACCCCGAGGACACTAATGAGCACACATTGGAGGCTGGAGAGGTGGAGAACGACCTCGGCATCGACATGATGGTCGAAAAAGCCAGCAGCCTCGATATTACGGGGGCAGTACAGTCTGCTGAAGAAGACGAGGATGGCGACACAACCTTGCAGGCTGACCCATCGGGACCGGAGGATGCGGACACCAGTCATGCAGTTGAAGGTCCTCCAGGTCAACTTGCATAAGAGCAAGATCGCCTCGGCGGAGCTCTTTCTAACCTTGGAGGAAGGGCCCGCAGATGTGGCTTTAGTTCAGGAACTTTGGATAGCGGCGGGAAACAAGGTCTCCGGACTAAAGTCGCAAAACTACAACATCTTTTACCCCACCCCAGTAAGTAGAGCAAGGACTGCTATTCTGGTAAGAAAAGGCATCTATGCGTATTTAATGACTAATTACAGCACGGACGATCTCACTGTTGTGGCCTTGGAGGGTGGCAGGGACGAGCCAATTCTTATGGAGTCCTGCTACATGGCGCATGAGCGAGAGGCACCACCAGCTGAACTCGGAAGACTGACGGCGGAGGCAAGCTACAAGAAGCAACCCCTCGTCATCGGAACGGACGCCAACGCATACCACACTGTGTGGGGCAGCCCGGACATCAACGACAGAGGTGAGTCTCTCTTACATTTTATTATACAAACCAGTCTAAGTGTAGTAAACGTTGGAGACGTACCCACATATGTGGGACCAACCTCAGCCAACGACCTAGACTTAACCATGACCCTAGGGAACAGTACTCAGGCGTCAGAATGGAGAGTTCTTGATAAACCCTCCTTCTCCGACCACAAGTACATCCAGTTCAAGATACAATTCGACTATTGTCAAACTAGAAACGTCTATAGGAACCCCCGGAATACCGACTGGGTGAAGTACCTTAAGACAGTGGAATCAAAACTGCCGACGTCAACGCCCATCTGCTAGGTGGAAGATATTTAGAAGTCCGTGAAGACGCTCACTGTCAATCTCATCGAAGCATACAAAACCTCGTGTAGGCTCACAGTTACAAAAAGGAGAACCAGACCCCCCTGGTGAACCCCAGAACTGAAAGAGCAGAGGAAGGACGTCCAGGAATGCTTCAAACTCGCCAAACAAGCGGCTGAAGTGATCATCTGGGAGGAGTATAAGATAAGACTTCGCTTATTTAAAAAAGAAGTAAGGAATGCAAAGCAACACTCATGGAGAACCTTCTGCTCCAGCATAGAGAAGGTCTCGGAAGCAGCCAGACTCAGGAAGCTGCTTTCAAAGCAGCCACCTATGCAGAGTCAACTAAAAACGGACGAAGGTCACTGGACAGAAAGCAGCAAGGAAGCTACATGCGCTCTTCTCGATGCGCACTTCCCGGGCTGCACTATAGTCACCGACCCAGATACGCTTCAGGACTTAAACACTCAACAAACTAACATCCCAACCAACTTAGTCACTCCAGCAAAAATCCGATGGGCGATCGACTCGTTCGCGAGCTACAAGTCCCCCGGTCTGGATGGCATAATTCCCGCCATGCTAAAAACGACTAAAGGTTTAGTCGTACCATGGCTACAGTCCATTTTTGAAGCCTGCCTGGGGTGGGGATATGTACATGTGGCCTTGAGGACAGCACGTGTTGTGTTCCTACCCAAAGCGGGGAAATGCAGTCACGTGCAGCCAAAAGACTACAGGCCCATTAGCCTCACTTCATTCCTGCTTAAAACAATGGAAAAATTACTTGATCTCCACATAAGAGAAGGCATGAACCTGACCTTGGCGAACAACCAACACGCATACACGAAAGGGAAATCGGTGGAAACAGCGCTACACTCCCTAGTAGCCACCATCGAGAAAGCAATGTACCATAAAGAGTATGCCTTGGGAGCATTCCTTGACATATCTGGTGCATTCAACAACGTCTCCACGGAGGCGATAATGCGCAGAGCTGTATCAATACATAAGGCTTTGAACTCGTGGATATACAACCTGCTGAGCTGCCGAAGAGTACAAGCCGAGTGGGGTACCACAACCATGACGAAGGAGGCACACGGCGGCACGCCTCAAGGCGGAGTACTGTCACCCCTTCTATGGAACCTTGTGGTTAACGAACTGCTAACAAAATTTCGCAGGAAAGCACCCAAGATAACTGCATATGCCGACGACATATGCATAATTATCATCGGGAAATGTCCATCGACTCTCAGCTTAATCATGGACTCTACACTCAAAGAGATACTAAAATGGGCCACAGAAGCCGGACTTAGTATTAATGCCGAGAAGACGGACCTCATTCTCTTTACCAAGAGATACAAGGTACCGCCATGGATTCCACCAAAGATAAATGGAATAACACTAACACCAAAGAATATCGTTAAATACCTTGGAGCAGTAATCGATAGTAAACTGTCATGGAAGGCGAATGTGGAAGAAAGAGTGAAGAAGGCGACCAACGCACTATATGCATCCCAGAAGATGCTGAGTAGCACTTGGGGCCTATCACCAAGTCTGATGCACTGGCTTTTCATTTCAGTAATACGACCGATACTGCTACACGGCATACTGGTATGGTGGCAGGCCACGGAGAAAACCACATACCTAAAGCTGATGGAGAAGACCCAGCGACAGGCACTGGTCTGTATTACGGGGGCGCTGAGGTCCACTCCAACCAAAGCATTAGAACACATCTTAGGTGTCAACCCTCTGGACATCCAAGCACGCCTTCTGGCACAAAAGACCGCCCAACGTCTATGTGCGACAGGCACCATGGCGCTACAAAGCTATGGACACAGCATATTTGGTAGAGAGATCAATAGTAGCACGGACTACATTATCCCAAAGGTCAACCCAATATGCACATCTGCACTATTGAAACCAGAAGACTGGCGTACAGGACTGGCCCAAGAAGCAACGCACCTCTTTACAGACGGCTCAAAGATGGACCTAGGAGTCGGAGCCTACTGTGCAGAGCCAGAAATAAAGCTCTCATACAAACTGCCAAACCACTGCACCATATTCCAGGCGGAAGTCTTCGCAATAAGGAAAGCAGCGAAGTTGGCGGAAATTCACGCTCCATACAACCAAATAAATATCTACGTGGACAGCCAAGCGGCAATCAAGGCAATGCAAGGACACTCCATCAACTCCAGAAATGTCCTGGCGAGCAGGGAAGCGCTAGATTCCATCAGCATCTCCAGAAAGGTGCAAATCTACTGGATTCCCAGCCACCGGGGCATCGACGGAAACGAGATGGCAGACAGTCTTGCAAAAGCCGGAGTCGTACTCGGCCAAGAAGAAACACTAAACATACCTATCTCCATACAGACGCTTCATAGCAAGATGGAAGAGATAGCAGAGAAAGAAGCGGAGGTAAGGTGGGAAAACACCAGCGGATGCAGAATCTCTAAAATTATGTGCAAGACAAGAGACGAAAAACTTACGCACTATCTGCTACAGCTCCAGAGAAGAGACTGTAGACTGCTCATTGGCATACTAACGGGACACTGCCTAGCAGCCGCTTATGCGATAAAGCTAGGCATAACAACAGAGCTCACCTGCAGGAAATGTATGGAACCTGGAGTCGCAGAAACTCTAGAACATCTAATTTGCAGCTGCCCAGCAATTGCCACGACAAGATTACAAATTCTGCACACCCCACGGTTCTCTTCTTTGGAGGAAGCGGCCAAGAGGCCCCCAAAACAGTTATTGGCATTTGCCAAAACGACAAGAATCCTCCTGGACTTCTAAGACAAACGTACCCAAATAATCACCCGGCCTCATTAAGGACCCTAATTTCTATGTGTGACTCCATCTGGGGTCAGCCGGAACTACCTACCTACCCTTTGCATTTGTCCACGCAGCACTTAACTTTTCTGCATGCCACATGTAGTTTTTTTATTGCTACACGTTTATGTAGTTTTTTCTACATGCCTCGTGTAACTTTTAGATTTCTAAATTTTTCGTGTGAAGTTTAGCAGGGTGAACTACGTTTCGTTTAGGATTGTCGTTTCTATACGTGGCGTGTTGCTAATTTTTTTTCTCTGTGTAGGTTTACAGTCTGTGATTCATATTTAATAGGCTTGTTCTAAATTTTTGGTTTTAGGAAGGTCTGTTGTAGTCAAGGCTTTCGTATATATTACAATACATGTTTCCTGCCCTAGCCTGCCTAAAGTTTCTTGATTATGTTCTTGGTGGGGAAAATTTAAATGATCCCACCAAAACAATTATAATTGGCATATTTTGTGGCATATTTTTATCGCTTTTCACTCCCAGTCGGCGCAGTCATTATTGATTTTAAGCTGAATTTAATCAGGTATGTGTGAGGCTACATTCTGCTAGAAGAAGCAAATCCTCATTGCTTTTGTTTCCTCTACAGCCCAGGCAGAAGTTCTTCTTCTGGCCTATTCAACTTTGCCATCCGCCGCCCACACCCACCGGCAGCTATAGCTCGCTCCAAGAGCCAAAAGAGCGTATGCAGTTCTGGGGTGGGCGTGATTGTATTTGAGGCGCATTGAAATCTCATTTTTGTCATCCTAATCACCGTTGGATCATCGCCACATTATCTGTTGTACATTCTCGCCCCACAGCGGCCTTGCTTCGCAGCCCAGCCTCGCTGCCATCGGCAGTGTCATCGTCGTCGTGAGCAGTGGAAGAATTAGTGATAGTGCAAAAAGATAGCAAAATTTAAAAAGAAATAATTCAAATTGTGAAAAGGGCAGAAAGTAGTGCAATCAAAACCCCCCAGTCAAAGAAATCAATCCATCAATATTCAAATCAAGCTTTCAGCCCTCAAAAGTGCAGTGCCAAATATTCATTTTTTCCATCCATCTCGATCGAGCGGCCGTAGTCTGCAAGCAAATTGGCCTTTTGTCTTGCAGAAGCAAAAATTTAAGTACCTATATACCTATTGCTGATAATTACAGGCCGATCGAAGAGTGTGGAGTTGAGTAAAACCGAATATACATAACTCTCCAATCATCCCATTCAAACCATAAAAAGTGCATGTTCGCGAATTGGGTAAAATTACAAATTATCATGTGTGCTGAGAGTATATAAAAGAAATCATCACCCAGTAGCAGTCCTAAAGCAGACATGGTAAAGTGTAATTAAAAAACAGAACCTAACAATCAACAACAAAACCCAAAGAAACCCAAGTGCGAAACAACAAACATTTATTGCAACAAACACAACAACCACCCACCACCTACAATAAAACAACAACGCTAAAGAGCTCATCATCGCTGGATGTCTATATGTAAGTGAACTAAAAGCATAACTATCCCTTTCTCTCTGAGCCTTAGATCAATAGACGATCATCTAGTCGTTTATTGAAAAGTGCTCTTAATCATTTTCTCTTAAAAACTAACATGCACTTATTTAAAATACCAATATAACTATCGCCCTTGTATATGCAAGAGTGATAAGACCACTCTCTTCGCCGATGCAGAGCGCGCTTATCAGCTTATCAGCTGTTTTGTTTTGATTTCTTCTTTCTATTTATTTCGCGCACATGCCTAGCGCATGTTAATTATTTGGCCATTGCGGCCGTATTAAAAGACCTGTGAATTATTTGAATAAAAGCTTTAACCAAATTCTGACAATGAAAGAAAATGAATGTGGTCATGTGTGCACTTGCTAAAACTTTATTCTAATGATTGATTGACTGATATATTTATTGATTGACTTGACCCCCCAGATAAAAGACACTTTTGCCATATATGTACTTTAAGCCCTTTCTTTTCCACTGAGAGAAAGTAATGTTAAAGAGCACTTATAGAATGAAACTAAGGAAAATTTATTGAAGTTGACATTAAAGAAAATTGAATCGAATTAAATGGCTGGAAAATTTCTAGAATACAAGTAAACGGAAAATTTTGAGAATTAAATTTAAAATAAAATGATAGAATTTAGTTTTGAAAACGAAATCAACTGAAGGTTCAAAAATATTGTTTTGCACGTTTTAGGTCCTTTCGCTAAAATAAAATATGGATGATAACTATTTTTAATAAATGAAGGAGAAATTTAAAATGAATTGTTAAAGTTTTTGTATGGTTCCTGTTGACAAGGTGACGTAAGCATGTAGGAAGGCTTATTTTTGGGATTCGCAGAAACGGCTTGATTGCGAATCATTGGTTGGGAGGGTAAAGAACGCGAGAGTCCAATAACACCTTAGACCTCGCCCCTATGGAGAAGCTTTCGCAACGTTGAGAAGTCAGCTGTTTGTTTTTTATGTGGAACTGCTAATATGGCTTTGGCCATGATTAGTCTATGTGTTTTTGGGAGTCTAGCTCCCCGGTAATTATTTCAGAAGGGACTCTTATAATTTAAAAGTTATGTACGTAGAGTCTTAGGCATAGCAAAACCCACCCACTACCGTCATGAGCTATGGTTCAAAGGGTACCGCTCCGCTGTGTCTGAGTCTGCTGCTCGTCTAAGAGACGTACAGGTTGTCATAATGTCAGTTGTCGGAGGAAAGATGGCGTCACGTAGATCAGAGATAGGTTACGTGTGAGTTTAAGTCAGTAGCTTCAGCCTTTCCAATTTTGCTCGTTGTCCAGTTCAGACCTAGTGTGCTCCACAAAATCTCGTTTGTGAACCATACAGTTTTCTTTACAAGTGGCGAATCCAGCAAGTAAAAGCTGCGGAGTGAAGAAAAATCATTTAAATTGTGACAACTAACAACTACTACAAGCCGACAATTGGAAAGAAGAGAATCAAATTTGTTTCTTCGGCTCTAAAGGCCAAACATTTTGGGGAGTTGAACCTCAATCCATATACATGGCTACTAGACAGAGAAAAAAAAAACAGTAGTTTCCATTATCTAATTCAATTTATTAACCTGCTTGCAGGTTTGGCCTTAAGTGCAATTGCCTATTTGCATTCTGCAAAACTTTAAATTTTCGCATGCCTGGCTGAACCCCCAAGCGAAGTCACCTATAAGCCCACATAATTTGCAAAAAGAGGACTGCCAGCAAATTCAGCGCTTTGTCCTACATTCTAAATCCCCGAAGATAAGAGGCGCGCTCGCCTAACCTCAGCAGCTGCATCGGCAAATTAGTCTGTGTGAAACCTTAGGGCAGCTTTATCGCTTAAGCTCGGCTAGTGATCGCGGCGTCAGAGTAAAGTCCACGTGTGAGTGAAAATGAAGAGAAATTAGGAAAATCTAAAAGTCACCCTTTCATCGAAACCCCCATTTTTTCTAAGCCACATTTTTTTTGTCTTTTGTTGAAGCGTGAAAAATGTTAGAAGTGAAGAAAACCTAACCTGAAACGAAGATGCTCAGGAAAAGAGATAACAAAGGAAAGAGGAAAAGCAGCCTCAGCGCAGTTTAATAAAAGAAAAGTAGTTTTGTTGTAAGTTTAACGAATAATATTGAGTAATTCCCTGTCACGTACAACAGATCGGTACACATGCCTTGTCCACTTTGCAATACCGGAGAAAATGAGGATTTGACTCACTTTTTAGGAAGATGACCTAGCCTTAAGGATCACAGATGGGCGACCCTGGGTAAACCATATTTTGCGAATGAGGAACTACATGATATCCTAGACGATAGACACAACGATAACTGGGAGGGACTGGTACTCTTCATAAAAAAAGCTATGCTTTACACTATATGAAACACTATAGGGTACAGCTATAACAACGAGAGAATAAAAAACAGCAGTAAATCGCAAGCGCATTAGTGAAAGCCCGTACTGCTGAACGGTCTGATATCTTGGGACGACCAGGGAAGTCAGGCGTAGTAAGCGGGTGCGGACGGTTCATGCAACCAAGTCGGTTACTTTAGTTTTTATACTCTGTACCGTAGGTACATAGAGTATTATAAGTTTGTGCAAAAGTATGTAACATCCAGAAGGAAGCATCTCCGACCCCATAAAGTATATATATTCTTGATCAGCATCAACAGCCGAGTCGATATAGCCATGTCCGTCTGTCCGTCTGTCTGTCTGTCCGTATGAATGCACAGATCTCAGAGATGGTAAGAGATAGAGGTTTGACGTGTATGGGACATATGCTTCTTAAGTCTGCAGGCAGATCAAGTTTATTTTCAATTTTGGCCACGCCCCCTCCCGCCCCCACAATTTAGAAAAAACGTCATATCTCTCACAGTTTTGAAGATAGATGGCTTTGGTACAGAGTATGTTATAGTCGGGCTTGACCGACTTTCTTTCTTGTTTGTTTATACACATATGTATGTAACATTTAAGCTATTCAAAATGAGATTGTTTCATCTTACACTAAATAATATTTGAGTTTGTAAAGCGTTCATTGAATAAAACAAGAAAGAAAGTCGGTCAAGCCCGACTATAACATACTCTGTACCAATAAATTTTGTCTTTTGATCATAACTCGAAAACCGTTCATCCGATCTTCTTCATTCCTTTGGCGGATCGATAAGTTATTCTAATAACTAAATATGTCCAAAAGGAACAAGCTATCTATCTTCAAAACTGTGGGAGATATGACGTTTTTTCTAAATTGCGGGGGCGGGAGGGGGCGTGGCCAAAATTGAAAATAAACTTGATCTGCCTGTAGACATAAGAAGCATATGTCCCATACACGTCAAACCTCTATCTCTTACCATCTCTGAGATCTGTGCGTTCATACGGACAGACAGACGGACGGACAGACGGACAGACGGACATGGCTATATCGACTCGGCTGTTGATGCTGATCAAGAATATATATACTTTATGGGATCGGAGATGCTTCCTTCTGGATGTTACATACTTTTGCACAAACTTATAATACTCTATGTACCTACGGTACAGAGTATAATTATTATTATTATTATTATTATTCCCTGTCCCATAATTCATAGTGAAGTGACCCAATCCATTGCAACTCAAAATACAACTTAAAAATTAAAGTGTAAAAGAAATGAGAAAAGTAAAGCTATAGTTAAATGCAAAATTTTGAAGTCTCAAGCGAAGGAATGAAAATTTAAGATCTAGATCTGCATTTGCTAGTCAAGATGAAATCGTTTTTTTTGCAAGCAATTAATGGCATTTTCAATTTCACTTTTGGTTGTGCACACGTTTCCGGAAAATAATTTTTCTCGCTACAGTGACTGCAGTAATTTCGCCGACCACATGGAAGCGCTTTCAACGTGGGATTATTTATGGTAAACGATCAGTTTTCCTTTACATTATATTTTTGCTGGATGAAATTATTATTTTGTGGTTGTGTCTCCCAGTTTTTATACATTTAAAATTTTTTTTTACTTGGCTGTGATGAGAACTTGATACTCAAGTGGCTGCTTACTTTTAATGACTACTATGCGCCACACAAATCTATAGGTACGTTACACTTTAACAATTCTTTTGGTTGTTTAAATGTTCGGCCTTATATCTGAGCCATGTCAATGATCATTAACTAGTTGCCAAATCTCAGTTTACGATAATGATCATTACTTCAACGAATATCGTAAATCCAATTGATTTGGTTACCATTTGCTTTGCATTTCTAAGCGGAGTCACCTGACTTCGCGGCCACAGAAACCTGGATGATCATTAGGATGATCGTAATTACTTAAAGTCAATATATGAATACAATAAAATTTGCTTCTCATTTGAATATTAATTTTGGTAAACTCACTTTATGGCTCACTTCATTAGTTGTTAAACCCTTTTAATATTTTGAAATACACCTCGAATGTTTACGGTCTGATTATAATTTTGTTAATTCATTTAATTTTAGTTTTACCTGTAACTAGCTGAAATGGAAGTTTTAACTGTAACTTGGCTAATTTCGCGGCTTTTTTGACAGTTTGGTATACACCTCCTATTAACCAGTCTACAATTTCCGTCTATGAAATCTTCATAATAATATAAGCTCAAATGAAAAATATCAAAATTCAGCCGTTCAATCTGCATCATAAATTTACCCACGGCTGGATTTTAATCTAAGCTTTAAGCGCTTTCATATATTCATATGATTATTTTAGAAATTTCGCGGATTTTTGGACCTTAGAAATTTTCGCTTGCAAGCGTCCAACCAATCCGTAAAATTTCATCGCAATCGGATGAGCGGTATTATTTTTTGCAAATTTCGCGGTTAGCGAACCAATCCTTTAACCAATCCCCAATTTTTCAATCGGATGAACGGTTGAATTTTGCAAATTTCGCGGTTTTTGGACCAAGTCACAGACATGAGACATAGCCTATGACAATTTCCTGATCGCCATGAACATACTGTGAAAAATTTGTGAAGATCGGTTCAGCGGTTTAGACGCCCATAAGGAACCAACATACAACCATACTTTCAATTTTATATATATGTGTCGGAGAATGTAATATGCGGTACTAGGTTTGACATGTCCGCGAACTGTGTGATTGTGAGATTGGCTGTTCTTTGTATCAGCCCAGGTTTAGTGGGACTCTAGGTGTATGAACTGGAGTCGAGTGTGGCTCCGTATGCATTGCTAGTGTTGGAAAAGGAACGAACGGTCTAATGACAGTTGACGTGTGGACAGACGTTCTCTTTGATTACCGAACAGGAAGCTAGCAACACGGCTGCGGAGACAAATTTATACAAAACGATGGCTGATAACATGCAAGATGATGTCGTCCTGACTGGGGAAGATAATATTTCCCCGACATCAGAAGTGGGATACAGCTCTCGTCCAACAACCTTTTCGGAGCAGTTTTATGTGTTGTTTGACCAGCAAAAATCTAAATTTTCTGGAGCTGGCGAAAAGTTTAAGGGCATCGGCAAGCGAGCCACAGCAACAAGGCGTTCTTACACTGCCGAAGTATAATCCGGACATTTCTGGAGGCGATGCTACTCTGTGGTGTGCTACGGTGAAGCTTATTTTCGACGAAAAACAACTAAGCGGCAGTGCGCTCATAATGGCATTGAGCAAATCTTTGGAAGGAAGCGCATCACAATGGCTGTCGCAGATATGTTATCCCGGAATAACATGGCAGGAGTTTCGGCAGTTATTCGAGCAGTGATACGAGACACCTGAGACGCCAACAGCAACATTCTTGCGTTTGCTCAGTAGCCGTCCAAATAACGGTGAAGGCTTGTCTGCATATGCCAGCCGTATTGTGACGTCGCTATGCACAAAAATGCGTAACATGGATCTCGAGCAAATTTCCGTGGCGTTTGTGCTAGGACACATGGCAAATTTCGATCGACGTTTGCAGAGAACTGCATACACGTCGAACATAAATAATAGACGTGACTTGCAATCGGAACTACAAGTTTTTAACTTACTGAAAAGCCAAAGCAATAAACCAAATTGGGAACCGGAAATCAAGCGTGCCAAAGCAATGGAGGTCAAGTGCTATCTTTGTGGCAAACTGGGCCATAAAAAGGTGGACTGCAGAGCCGGAAAAGGGTACAAAAGTTCACCAGCTGGAGGAGAACGTCGTTCCGGAGAGCCTTTTCATCAAGGAAAACATGACCAACATCTGTCGCAAGGAAAGCCGAAAGTGACATGTTACCGTTGTCGTGAGCCGGGCCACATCGCCCCTAACTGCCCCAAAAACGTGTCGACGGGAGGAACAGGATCCAGGTCAGAAAAGAGGGTAGAACTATGCGTCGTGGACGAACCTAAGTCTTTTATGATGATACCAGGTGAGAAGTTTCCAATCTCATTCGACTCTGGAGCAGAGTGCTCATTGGCTAAACAAAGTATTTCCAATAAGTTAGTTGGTAAAAGAACAAATAATGTAATTTCCTTAAAAGGTATAGGTAATGCCAATATTTACAGTACAGTTCAAATTGAAAGTAACGCCATTATTGATGGCAATTGTTTAGAAATCTTGTTCCACGTAGTTCCGGATGATTGCATGAAAAATAATGTTGTTATGGGTAGAAAAGTATTGGCTCAAGGGTTTACAGCAGAAATTTCTTATGATGATTTGCCATTGGCTTTGGTTGCAACATATGAACTGAGATCGAATGTTTTATACAGAAAAATTCAAAGACACTCTAAAACACGTTGTTTGCCGGTCGATCCTTCCGCTGGTCTGTAATAAACCAAGTGCATGAGTCTATCATGCATTTGGGGTGGGAAAAAACGTTAGACAAGGTATATGATCACTACTGATTTACTGGCATGGCAAAATACGTTCGTAGATTTGTTGAGAACTGCATCATTTGCAGAGTGTCGAAATCTACATCTGGTAAAACTCAAGTTGAACTACACTCAATTCCGAAAATTAGTGTTCCCTGGCATACAATTCATGTTGACATATCTGGCAAGCTAA
Source organism: Lordiphosa fenestrarum (assembly GCA_035044985.1). NCBI lineage: Eukaryota > Metazoa > Arthropoda > Insecta > Diptera > Drosophilidae > Lordiphosa > Lordiphosa fenestrarum. The sequence continues at coordinate 15,986 of JAWNNO010005006.1, read as the reverse complement.
GCGGTAAAAGTGACCGCAAGGAGTATATAATCGTACAAATTGACGCCTTCACTAAATACGTTTACTTGTATCACACCTTTTCGCTTGATTCTAACACCTGTATCAATGCACTAAAATCTTCGATTTTCATGTTTGGAGTGCCAAATCGATTGATTGTGGATCAAGGAAGAAGCTTTACAGGTACAAAGTTTGCGGAATTTTGTTCGTCGCAAAAGATACAACTGCATCTGATTGGTACCGGTGCTAGTAGAGCTAATGGTCAGGTTGAGAGGGTAATGAGTACACTTAAGAATCTGTTGACTGCTGTTGAAACAAGCTCTAGATCCTGAAAGGATGCATTGGGGGAGGTGCAATTGGCACTTAATTGTACGTTTAATCGGGTTACCACAGCAAGCCCATTAGAACTTTTAATTGGTAAAGTGGCTCGTCCGTTGGTGTTGACCCCTATTAGCAATGAAGAAACTGAAATTGATCGGTTGAGAGAGCAAGCTAAAAACATGCAAAATGCCGGCGTGTACGAGAAAAAACGATTTGATGAAAATAAAGCTAAGGTAATTAGATTCAATGTGGGCGACTATGTATTGCTAAAAAACAGCGAAAGACAGCAAACAAAACTAGATCCAAAATTTAGTGGCCCGTTTTTGGTTACAGAGGTTTTGGACTGACACCGATACATGTTAAAATCCACGAAAAATAATAGACATTATAAGTATCCACAAGAAAGTTTGCGTAAGATGCCAGATGCCAGAAGAGCTGGATATTGACAGAGAAGACTTAAGTTTGTCGAATGAGATAGTTGAATCAGACGAGGATAATCGTGAAGCCATGGTGTATGGTGATGGACGAGGTTGATCGTGAAGCTGTTGTGTATGGCGATGGACGAGGTTGATCGTGAAGCTGTTGTGTATGGTGATGGACGAGGTTGATCGTGAAGCTGTTGTGTACGGTGATGGACGAGAAGTAGTTGTGTTGTCATTGAGTTCGAGCGATATGTTTGCTATAAGTTCCGTGAAGAAATTTTAAATGCAAGCACAAGTGCAAACCTTCAATTGACATCGCACGCCATGCATCTTCAAAAGAAGATTGAATTTGATATCATGGTTGTGTACCTTGATTTAAGAGTTGATATAAGACAGTTTAAGCAACGCAATGTAATTTGGTCGATCTAATCCAAGACGGATAAATATGTTGTTTGAAATAATTTATAAAGAGAATGTGAAACTAGAGATTGTGATTATGATCTAAGAAGTTGAATTAAAATTAAATTAAAGGAAATCAGACAAAGAAATGAGCTTTCTGTGTACACGAGGACGTGTGAATGTCAGAATGGCCGTGTCGGAGAATGTAATATGCGGTACTAGGTTTGACATGTCAGCGAACTGTGTGATTGTGAGATTGGCTGTTCTTTGTATCAGCCCTGGTTTAGTGGGACTCTAGGTGTATGAACTGGAGTCGAGTGTGGCTCCGTATGCATTGCGAGTGTTGGAAAAGGAACGAACGGTCTAATGACAGTTGACGTGTGGACAGACGTTCTCTTTGATTACCGAACAGGAAGCTAGCAACACGGCTGCGGAGACTCGCTGCGCTAATCCAAGAATAATAAAAACATCAAGCCAAATTTATACAAAACGATGGCTGATTACATGCAAGATGATGTCGTCCTGACTGGGGAAGATAATATTTCCCCGACATATGTATAGATTATATAAAAATTCCCTTTTGCGTCAATTATGAATTTCCTGTCAAATGAAGAGTTATATTAGGAATAAATTTGTGAAAATGAACTCTTGCTTATTTTATAATTTTTGGGGACCATGTGGCGTGGATGTGAAGAAGAGTAGCCTCTTTTGGACTTTCTTGGGATCACCAAAATTACGTTTCAGTTAAAGGAAAAGTGTGATCATGGATGGGTGGGCTTTTCGTTGCCGCAAATAACACCTTGCTCAACTGATGTCCAAAGAGTATTTTTTGTTCATATTGTCATATTCATATTGTCTTGTGCAAACCCTCTATCAGTCTTGTTACCCCGTTCTAGCTCTATACTAAAGCAAACTGAATATGCACGCGAAAACAATGATTAATATATTCTAATAGCAAGCCTTTCGTAGACGGTACCCTATCCCGTCCCACTCCCACTTTATCGACTCAATATCGGCCGGATGCAACCGAGTGCTCCGTCATTCTGCGATTGATTACATCTGCTCGACAAACAGTACCAGGTTAACTGCTACATACACTTACACTTCACAGGGGTTTTATTATTTTTTGCTTGGTTGGTATTTATTGGATCTTCTCTTAAAGAGACTAACAATAATTTTTCAAATCTTTATCTAGAAACTATTTATAAAAGTATCCCCTATTGGAGGTAGTTTGTGTTCTACGGCCCTTCAAGTCAGTCGCTGGGTTGGTAGGTCGTTTCTTCGGAGACAAGAATGCGTTGCTAGCATGGTGAGAGAATTTGCAAGTTGGTTAGGGTGGGCAAGAAGCTTCTCAGAATATTTGCGCTTAAGTTCCTCTATTTCAGTTTCAACCAGTGGGATGCTGAGGTCGTTGTGGATACACTCATTTCGAATGTACCATGGCGCTCCAGTGATGGTTCTAAGGATTCTCGACTGTGATCTTTGGAGGATGTCCACACTGCTCGCACAAGCATTTCTCCATAGCTGCAAGCCATAGGACTAGAAATGCTTTATGATGCTTTTGTACAGTAAGACTTTATATTCCAGCTTTAGAGGGAAACGGTAGTTAATTAGCCAGTGAAGGCTGTTGGCCTTAAGCTTTATCTGAAGTTTTTTCGAGTATATGTGTTTGCGCCATGTGAGCCTTCTATCGAGGTGTACACCTACACAGAAAAAAAAAATCAAGCCATCCGGGATTAAATCAATCCCAAACGATGTCAGAAGTCGGTCAATCCCGGATTTTCTCATTCCAAGTACGAATTGGATTGACTTGATCTCGGATATCTCGGCTCCAGAACGACCTTTGTTTGATCATCGACATCGACATCGTTTGATTGCGGGATCAAAGTCGCCTTTAGTGATAGCAGGGGACAGGTTCTTCTGTTGAGTGTGAACGTCACGTGCTTACACTTTTGCTCGTTGATTTTAATACGCCAGTTGGCCAGCCACTCTTCCACGTCGGTAAGATGGCTTGCCAAAAGTCTTGTTGCGGTAATTGGACATCGTGATCTGCTTAATATTGCCGTATCATCCGCAAAAGTACTTCTTGTAAGTCGAGAGTCTGTAGGTATGTCGGCAGTGTATAGTACGTATAGGAAAGAACCAAGAACACTGCTCTGCGGTACTCCGGCTCCTATGGTGAACTCTTCTGTTGTGTACTCATTTTGACGAACTGTAAATACTCTGTTACTGACGTAACTTTGTGTGTATTTGGTGAAAGCATTGTCTTTATCTTGAATGGAAGACCGTCCAACCATACGCGGTCAAATGCTGCGGCAACATCTAGGAAAATGGCAGAGCAGTATTCGTGGTTTTCAAACGCAGTCCGAATATCTGAAGTTAAGCGGTTGACCTGCTCAATAGTGCCGTGTTTAGCTCGGAACCCAAAGTGTTGTGAAGGAATGATATTTTGTGCATGGGAAACAATTTTACAGAGTGAGATCTTCTCAAAAACTTTTGATAAGCAAGGTAGCAGACTAATGGGTCTATATGATGACGCTTGTGTTTTATCCTTTCCTGGATTCTGGATCATTATGTTTGTGGACTTCTTCCATTGGGTTGGGAAGTATCCTCATCGCAGTTCCGTATTGAAAAGTCTTAAGATATATATTATGGCAAGACTTGGAAGTTCCATAATCGTAATAAGATCATGTCCAGGCGCTTTTCTGGGTTGTAGATCTCCGATAGCATTTTTTATTTCAAGTGAATGAACTTTGATTGGGTCAGTTTGTGCTGCGATGGGAACCAATGGAAGTGCATAGCCATTAGTTGGTGGATTTGGCTGGAAGACATTTCTAAGGTGAAGTGCAAAGACATTTGCCTTCTCTTCGTCACTGCGGGCCCAACTTCCACTCTGGTCCCTTAAAGGCGTGTCTACCTTTGGCTTTATGCTTGCATGTGCTCTCCATAGGGGAAATTTGGTGCTTGTATTCGATAGTCTTTCTATGTAACGGCTATGGGTTAGCTGCTCTTCCGCTTCGAGTGCTTTGCGAAGTACGCGTTCCGCAAGTCTCAGACGATTTTTTGACACAGGCGACCTATGGTACTGCCATTCTCTTCCTGCACGCCGCTTTTCAGACACCAGTCGGTCTATGTAGCTGTTTGTTAATCTACTATCTTGCTTAGGTGTTATTGTTGTTGTTTGAGGGTTAGAAGTATGAGCTGCTGCAGTAATGATATGGCTGAGGGCATGGACTCAGCTTTCAATGTCTACTTCGCTGTTTATGGTCGGGCTCAGCTCGATGTGACTGCTGATATATTTTTTGTATTTGAGCCAGTTTGTCTTGTGTGAAATCAGTCTCCGAGGATATAGTCTGAGGGCACTCCAGAAGGGTGAATATTATTGGAGAATGGTCTGACGACAAGTCTGCAAGGGCTTCTGCAGTTACCAGGTTTTGTGGAACTTTTCTTGTTATAGCAAAGTCTATAAGATCGGGAATTTTCTTTGGATCTTCTGGCCAGTATGTAGGCCCTCCCGGAGATACATTGTCGAGTTTGTTTGATGCGCGTGAGTACGTTGTAGAGTTGCTTCCCCTTGGGATTAGTCAGTCTGGAGCCCCAGTGGGGATGTTTCGAGTTATAGTCACCCGCAGCGAAGAAGCGTTGACCAAGTGTATTAAATAAGTCTAAGAATTGATTTTCTGATATTGTAAATCGTGGTGGACAGTAAACCGCAGACAGAGTGATATTGCCTCGTTTAGATTCTACGCATATCGATGTGGCTTGTAGGTAGGTTTCCGAATATCCCGTTAGTGGATAATGTTTGATGCGGCTTCTGACTAGGATACCAGTTCCGCCATGGGCTTTACCATCTGGGTGATTTGTGCCGTAAAATGCATATCCCGATAATTGGAAATTATATCGGTCCGTCAGATGAGTTTCCGCAAGAAGCATTATGTCGATTTCATTGTCTTGTAGAAATTTGGATAACTCCACTTTGTGGCGAGGAATGCCATTTGCATTCCAGAGTGATACTCTTAGGAGAGCCATTATTTGGGTTGTTGCGAAGCGAGCAGTTGAATGAGAAGGCCTTGCATTCTCATCTGTTCTTGCATTGCGTTTTGCATATACAGGGTTGTCCATATTCGACGGACCCATCTGGAAACGCCATAACTTTTGACAGAGATGTCAGATCGCTTAATGACATACCGCGTTTGAAGCGTCAGTCCAAGCAGATTTTTACCATGGAACAATACACGCCACGCGAGCGCTCTGAAATAGTTGAAATTTACATTCAACAGAACAAGTCAATTGTGAAAACTCAACGTGCTTTTAAAAAATTAAAAAATGTGAATAAGAAAACCGTAAATAAGCAAAATTGCCGTATTTACGCCACTGAAAATCCTCAGGAGATTCAAGAAGTGCCTCTTCATGACGAAAAAGTCACAGTTTGGTGCGGCGTTAGTGCGAAAACGGTCATTGGGCCGTTTTTCTTCCAAAATGAAAATGGCCATGCTGTTACCATCAACCAGGAGCGTTATCGCGACATGATGACCAATTTTGTGATGCCAATTATTCGTCGAAAGCGTATGAGGCAGTTCTGGTTTCAACAAGACGGCGCTCCACCGCACACAAGTCGCATAACTATCGATTTTCTGAAGAAATTGTTTCCGGGCCGTTTGATGTCGAAAAGTGGTGATTTGGACTGGCCACCGCGTTCGCCCGATTTGACGCCGCCTGACTTCTTCTTGTGGGGATATTTGAAGTCAAAGGTTTACGTTAACAAGCCAAGGACCGTAGAAGAGCTCAAGGACAACATTCGTGAAGAAATAGCCGCTATTCCGGCTGAAATGTTGGCGAAAACGATGGAAAATGCTGCAAAAAGGGCACAATACGCCATCAACGCCAGAGGCGGCCATTTGAGAGATATCATATTCAAAAATTGATGTAAACAAATCTACTTGGAACAAATTAAATGATTAAGATTGCCAACCGCCAAATTTTTATTTTTTTCTTTGATTTTTTAAAAAAAAACATGGGTCCGTCGAATATGGGCAACCCTGTACACCATAAAATCTTTCAGGGTTTGTTGTAACGATAGAAACATGGCTTCTAAGCTACTTTGGTTTGATGGTTGCTCCACATGTTTTGTTGTCAGAGTCGGCTCAGTTCGAGTTTCGTGTGAAATCGTTCCCTGTTTCAAGACGCTTGCGAAAGAAACGCCTTGGGTAGTAGTCGATGGGACAAAAGACGATCTCGTAGCTTTTGTGAAGAAGACTCCAGGGGTCGATTGCGAGGGTGTATACGTATTAAGGTTTCCATTGGAACGAGCAAATTCCGTGCGCGTATTAATCCTGCTCTTTAGATCTTTGTATACTTGGCAACCTCTGTAGTTTGCGGTGTGGTTACCTCCACAGTTACTGCATTTTTTGACTGATGGATCCTCCTTGTTTGCGAGGCATGAGGCAGTATTGTGCAGCTCTCCGCATGCCACACAAACAGATCGCAGAGCGCAGTAGGATTTAGTGTTCTTGGCAATTGGTACACTGCACTGTGCGTTTGTGCGGTTCCTCTACAGTAACTCTGCGGTGCAATAAGTAAGGTAGTTTGTAAATTGGGTGCACTTCATTTTTGTTAAGAGCTATGTCTTCCGGGCTCAGCTCAACTTTGAAAAGCGGCTGTGGTTTTTGTCTCTGTTTGTTAAATTTATTACGGACTTGACCTTAAATCTCTTTTCTCCCAAAGCATAAGCAACCTCCGTTGCAGGTGCACTTGATTCAATACCTTTGATTAAAACTTGTAGGCCTTTGCTACTTTTTAGTTGGTAGGTGTAGTAGCTTTTATTTTCAGCTCTTAAATATTTTTCGACAGCGCGATAGTCGTCATCGGTGTTAACTTGGAGCTTTGTTACGCGTATGTTGCCTTTGCTGACGGATGTCACATAGATGTTGTTGTTGCCTATTAGCGGGACAAGCTTTGTTACTAGGGCCGTACAGCTAGTATCCCTAATGTAGATTGGCGGAGGCTTTGGTTTTGCGGCACATGCAGCTTTTTCTTCACTCTCAGCGTCAGACTGTTTGGCAAGAATTTGGAACCTATTCTTTGTCTTGAGGTCTTTGTCCGCAGGTTTATCGCTTGATTTGTTCAATTTTGGTGTATTACCGCTTTTTTGTTTTGCGGTCTTAATTTTCGTTTGATTATTTTTACATACCGATCGATGCCGGTCTGCACATACGAACGGGTGGTGTGTGTTGTGCTCACTTGTGTATGTGTTAGTGGGAGCGCGTGCTGAGTTAACGCTGGTTTCTGCATAGTTGTTGTTGTTGAGTTCGTACTGGTTACCGTACTTTTTGTTGAATTTGCCGAAAAGTTTATCATTGTGGGCTGAGGAGAGGGGGTGGTAGTATGAGAGCTTACAGTCTCTGTGCTGGTGGGCTCGGGAGAGACAATTGCAAAATAAGCGTTGTTGCGCTGTATAGAAAGCCGGTGATCGTCTTGTTGTTGTTGCTTTTGGGCATTGAGTTGGTTCTGGCTAATGGTGTTGTTAGTGTTCTGTGCACCTGCATTTGCTGGATTTGTACGCGTAGTCATTCAATTAATTTAATTTAATTAAATATCAACTATTAGATATTATTGGACAACATAAGCACGAGTGCTTATGAATATCTACTAAAGAGAGTTTTTGTTTTAACAAATTATTTTAAAGATTTAACGACGAATTACAATTAGACAACATATCTGGATGGTCATTTCCATACAAAGAAAACAGAAGTGGGCCAAGGACTGAGTCTTGGGGTACACCACAAGTTAGACGAAAAGTAGACAATATTTTAGACTCAGTTGCCACTAGCTGACTTCTATCAGATAAGTAAGAGCCATAAGTTTGATGGCAATATCCGTTATTTGTTACTACCCTGCAGTACGGGAGGTGGCTATTGGCCATGCGGTAAGTGCTTACCCCGCCGCTCGCTACATGGGTACTTACAATGCTGACCTTATGGTAAGCGAGCGCCGAACCACCTAGTGAAAAAAAATATTTTTCTACGAAAGCGTACACGAAAAGTAGCGGTCAATCATTGCATTTGTTTTTCATATTTTGTTGAAAGGGCATAGACACGAGAATGAACAAACAAAAAACTTCGATTACGCTTTCCATCGCTGTTTGTTTACTGGTCTTCAATGCACAGTTTCTGAATTTACAAAAACTATAATAACGCAAGAACCGTTTGTTTTCTATTGGTTTTCGCTCTTTCGCAATGCTCAACGCATCTGTGTTTGCCAGTTGACGAAATTTTTGGCAGCATATCAGTTGAGACGAGTGAAGTGAATTTTAAGAAGTCTGTGAAAATAAATAAAATATACAAACAATGATAAACTAATAAACAAATTAAAGGTACGACAATCATATAATTTAACTTGCATAATATATAGTGAAAGGCATTTAAGAAGGCTGAAACAGCAGCAGCAAAAAAAATATCAAAACAAATTAAGTTCTGCCATGTTAAAAGAAAATGTGGTTGATAATAACAACATTAATAGTGAAGTTGTAGAAGAGAAAAATGTACTTTTCGAAAATAATGACAGTGACATAAATATTGTAGTGAAGATTATAAATATAAATATTATTGACAGTGAATTAAATACGAAAACTGAGAACTGTAATAATAACTTAAATGACGATTTAAAAATGTGGTTTCTAAAGCATAGGCCGACCCGTGACTGTGCAGATGACTTAGTTCGTATATTAAAAAAAAATAATACAGATGTCAACCCGATTTATAAATACACTGCTCCAAAAAAGGCAGAAATAATGCAAGTGGATGGCGGCAGCTACTTACATATTGGCATTAAATATCAATTTGATAAACTTTTGCCTTCAATTAATTTTAATAACAACATAATTATTGATATAAACATTGATGGAATTCTTCTATTTAAAAGTTCGAATTCACAACTTTGGTCGATTTTGATAAAATTGACATATATAAAAAATTCCCCTGTGGTGCCTGTTGGAATATTATTGGGAAAAAATAAGCCTTATAATCTTGACGAATTTCTTAGCCAATTTATTTCTGAGCTAAACCATTTACTCCAAAATAGAATTCAAAAACAGTTTAATGTTATCACTCGATTAGCAATTAAATATGTCCATAACATCAAATAGGATAGATAAACTCAATATTATGGCACGGAACGCCCGTGCCGTCCGCATAAAAAGGTTAGAGTTATTTGATTTTCTAAACCAAAACCAAGTTCACGTTTGTCTTGTTTGCGAAACATGGCTGACACAAAAATATAAATTTGATATTCCCAACTATATGTATAGTGTATAGAAATGATCGCACCACAAGCAGAGGAGGCGGTGTGGCCATAATAGTAAGCAAATCAATTCAACACAAGCAAATCAGAAACATTAACACCCATTTAAAATCTTTCCGCTTTATTTTCCTGATCCATCGGCAAAGTGTCTGAACTGTCAATGTGCCATAATAAATTCGACCAATCACATAAAAGACATGTTTAAAGCTGATCTGCTCAAGCTGTCTCGCATTAATGGCAAATACATAGCAGGAGGTGATCTAAACTGCAGAAATAGGTTGTGGAACTGTTCAAGGGCCAATTGCTGGGGTAACACCTTATATGAACTTTCATCCTATGGGAAATTCTCAATTCTCTACCCCAAAGACCCAACATATATACCTGCATGTTATAAAGGAATCCCATCCACACTAGATCTGTTCATCTCAAACTCACCCAATTATATTTCAGAGCCAATTGTTCATACAGCCCTTTCATCTGATCACTTCCCAGTTACATGCAATCTAACTGCGAACATGATAGTGAAATCTGATACATGCTTACAATTTTTCAAAGCAGACTGGAAAAAGTTCAAACGTATTCTAGACCAAACAGCACAGAACAGACTAGAAGTTCCTCCAGATCCTATCCTAACTACTGATACAGTCGACAGTATGGTTAAACACCTCAGATCTGACTTAGAAGAAGCCATAAATCAGTCTGTTCCCAGCAAGCAAAACAAACAATTTACCCGAAAAGTTCCAGCTTGCGTTATCAACTTAATATCAGAAAGAAATACAGCAAATAGACGCTGGATCAGAACTAGGCAACCAATTTTTAAAGCTAGGATCAATTTCCTCAACAGGGAAATTCGTCACAAAATGCTTGAGTTCCACAATGTTAGTTGGAATCACAAACTTTCTAACCTTGACAAAAACTCCAAACCGTTCTGGAAACTAACAAAAATCATCAAAAACAAAAAGCAATTCATTCCAAGTTTTCAATTCAACAACCAAAAGTTCTCAACTGGGGAGGAAAAGGTCAACATTCTAGCTGAAGTTCTTGAATCCAGACATAAACTTACAGAAACCTTCTCTGATGTCAACACCTCATCACTTGAGCAACGATCTACGGATGAAATGATAGCGCAGAAAATTGATACAGCTGAACCTTCTGTAACATTAAGTGAAATTTGCTGCATAATAAAATCTCTAAAGAATAATAAAGCCCCAGGCATAGATAAGATTCCTAATGTTTGTCTCAAAAACCTACCAAAAGGGCACTTGCTTACTTAACGCAAATTATAGATGCGTGTATCAAGTTAGGTTATTTTTCTACTGCGTGGAAGGTCGCCAAAGTCATTCCCATCCTCAAACCTGGTAAGCCACCCGACTCCCCTGATAGCTACCGACCGAGCAGCCTGACTTGTGGCTTTTCAAAAATCTTAGAGCGCATAATTAAATGCAGGCTAAATATTCATGTCGAGGACAAAAATGTCTTATCCAAAGTTCAGTACGGATTTAGAGCTTTTCTAAACTGCATTCATCCTTTGGACAAGCTAACAGATTTCGTGAAAGAAAATTTGCACCTGAAAAAATCAGTGGGCATGGTAACCTTAGATGTCGAAGCTGCGTTCGACACTGTTTGGCACGATGGTCTGATACACAAACTAGTGCGTACGAACTTATCACCATATCTAGTCAAAATAATAAAAAGTTTTCTAACTAATAGATACTTCCATGTATCAATGGATGGAGTACAGTCAAACAAGAAGTTAGTTTGTGCCGGTGTTCCTCAAGGCTCAGTTTTAGGGCCCGTCCTATACAATATTTACACCCATGACATTCCACAGTTAGAAAAATGCAAGATGCTAATATTCGCCGATGATACAACCCTATACTGCACAGGTGCCTCCTGCACTGACATTGCAAATGAACTTCAGTGCGCACTAATCTCCTTGAACAGATACTTTAGACAATGGAAAATAAAACTAAATGCCAATAAAACAAAGGCCATATACTTTACGAAAAAACGAAAAACTTGCTTAAAGCCAAATACTGATCTCCAACTAAATGGTGTTAATATTAAATGGGAAATTTCTGTCCGATACCTTGGTCTACACCTTGATAATAAACTTCTATTTAAAGAGCACATAGGTAAAACACTAGATAAGGTTAATAAGTTTATATGTGAATTATATCCATTCATAAATCGAAAATCAAAACTATCACTACATAACAAATTAACCATATTTAAAACAATTTTTGTGCCCATTATGTTATACGGCTCAGATGTCTGGGGATCTTGTGCACGCACCCATCAAAATAAACTTCAAAGAGCACAAAACAAAATTCTTAAAATGATTTTAGATTTAGCTTTTTATTATTCCACTACAAGTCTTCATGAAACAGCTAATGTCAAATCGATTGATGATCAAATCTTTCGTGCTAAATCCAACTTTACTAATAAAAAATCGTACATTGCGCAACTTACTTGCTGATGGTACTTCCAATACTAATTCCCAAGTTAGTCTCCATAAGTACCAATCTCTCTCACTCATGGTCTTAAGTTCATTTTAAGGTTTTTCATGCCACTTTTCCTTAACTATTAAATATCATAAGTTAAAATTTAAATAAAACAAAATCACGTCCATATCTCAGCTGTAAAGATAATAGTGTCTAATCTCTGTATATCATACTCAAATGCGCTAGCTTTAAGCCAAAATCTATTGTCTAATGTTAAGGCAAATAAAGCAACAAATTGAAATTGAAAATTGAATTCAAAAACGCATAGAATTAAAATTAAGGGCTATTGTTTGTGATGCCCCAGCCAGGGCTTACATTAGTGGGACTCCAGGATATACATCATCACATGGATGTTCAAAATGTAAAATAAATGGTGTTTTAACATACAAAACAAAACTTGGAGACTTGATAACAGACGAGGACTTCAAAAATAGAAAATATTCCGATCACCACACAAAACAGTATATGACAAAAATGACACCTCTTGAAACTTTAAATGTTAAAATGGTTTCTCAAATTCCATTAGACTGTATGCATTTATTTGATTTAGGACTTATGCGCAAATTCCTTGTTTGATTGATGACAAATAAGACGTATAATAAATTGACGACAACCAAAAAGAATAATATATCCCAAAAATTAATTGACTTACGCAAAAAAATGCCCAGAGAATTCGCAAGAAAGCTAAGATCTTTAAAAGAACTTTATAACTGGAAAGCGACTGAATTTACACAATTTTTACTATATACAGGAATTTTCGTATTTAAGAATGAATTATCTGAAGAACAATACTTATTTATTTTTTTTTTTAATATATAAAGAGAAAAAAGATTCGCGGAACCTAATCCGCTTACAAATTTGTATGAGGTTGACGAAGACTGGAACGGGGACAGTTTGCCATCTGGCTGGAAAAAGTAATTTTACTGGTCGAACAGAGAGATTCCATTTAAGGCGAGGCAAGCAGACGGTTGGTCGCCGTCCGTGTGTCCATAGGTCGGACGGATGTCTCCTTTTGAGCCGCCTCCGTATCCTTGCTGTCGTCAGCTCATTGGCAAGACGGTTTGTGTGGGCTAGCAATCGGTCTCTATATCTGCTGGTGTGAAGATTGATTTGGGAGCACACTGGTAGAATGCCGAGGTCTTTGTAAATGGTGGTGTTCCGCACGATGCACGATGCACCAGGGAGCATCGACTATTCTGCGCAAAATCTTGTTTTGCATCGTCTCTACCTTTTTGATGGAGGTGTCACAGGCAGTAGCCCAGAGGCAGATACCCCAGGTCCAAGTAGGGATAATTATAGACTTGACAATAAGCAGCTTAGCGCGTAGTGAGAGCCCTGATCTCGATGTTAGTAGACAGTCCAATTTTTTAGCCTTGGCGTGGGTGACAGCCACAGCTAGCTTAATGTGGTCAGACCAAGTAAGCCCTCTATCCAGTGTTATGCCCAGGTACCTGACAGAGTGCGTAAACTTAAAGCACATTCAAGTATGACATTTAAAGAATGTTGTATAAAATTTTCACTAAGAAATATTAAAAAACACGGCAATGGCAGCAAATATTCGGAAGTCTCTCGGAAAAAAGGTGAATTGCGGTGCCCCTCATAACTTGGTGCTGGATCATCCGAAATCAAAAAACCAAAATTTATTCGTTAGATAATAGTTTTCCCCAGGTAACGCTGTCGAGTTTTTTTTCGAAATTTTAACTATTTTTTTTTTTTAAATTTTGAAGTGAAAAAAGCGTTTTTTTTTTGGGAAAAATTCGGCTAATTTGTTATTGTAAAATAAAAATGATTAACAAATTTGAAAAAAACTCGACACCGTTACCTCGTCAATTATGTTCAGAAATAGTGTTCAAAATTTAAAAATGATCGGTTCAGTAGTTTTTATGTTATAAGGGGCACCGACTTTGAAAACGTGAGTTGTGGGAAAAACGCTTTAAAGTTTTGAACACTAAAAAATTTGTACGGTACCTGAAATGCGACAGGTATAAAAATACTCGTAACTTCGTCAATTTTGCTCCAATCGACTTGAAATTTTGACACAATATTCTTAACATTTAGGCATTCATTTAAAAAATTAAGTGGCTATAAGAGTGTTTTGGGCGTCTGTATGGACCGATTCAACCGGGGATGGCCATTCATCCTGAGACAATTGCAGCCATTCTGGCCCATGCCACCACAGACTATTTGCAACCAGGTCCTCAGCAGGTACACCTCTACTGGCGAGATCAGCAGGGTTGTTCTCGGATCTCACGTGTGACCATTTGCTCGAATTGACGGATTGCGTTATCTTAGCTACTCTGTTAGCCACAAAGGTCGTCCATTTGCATGGTGGTTTGCTGAGCCAGGCTAACACGATGGTGGAGTCTGTCCAATAGAACGACTCCTGACTTTCGATAGACAGCTTCGGAAGGAGTGCGGACGATAACTCCGCCAGAAGGACCGCGCCGCACAACTCTAAACGAGGCAAGGAGATGGTCTTCACAGGAGCGACTCTGGTTTTAGACATAAGGAGATGAACTGTAGTTTCGTGCGGAGTTTCGATGCGAATATATATTGCTGCCCCATAGGCACGCTGGGAAGCATCGCAGAAACCGTGAACCTGCACTTTCGCTTTTGGATGATAGCGAACCCATCTTGGGATACGAATCTCTTGGAGAGTTGGATAGCTCTCAAGGAAATTGTGCCATCTTTGAAGCAATTCCTTTGGCAAAGTTTCGTCCCACCCAAGTTCATGCAACCAAATCTCTTGCATAAAGATTTTAGCACTAACTACGAATGGAGCAAGCCAGCCTGCTGGATCAAACAGTTTGGCAATTTGTGAAAGCACCTCCCGCTTAGTGTAAGAGGACTTCACTTCGACATTGGAGGGGGCGAAGCGGAACTCGTCGGTGTCTGCGTGCCAGCGGATACCTAGAGTCTTCGCTATGCTGGCTTCTTCAATATCTAGGAAATCAGCTCGCAGCAAATGCTCTTTAGGAATGCGAACTAACACATCTTTGTGATTGGAGGTCCATTTGCGTAATGGGAAACCTGCCGCATCAAGAGCCTTACGTAGCTCATCGATGGCCCGAATCGCACTCTGTTTGGTGTGCGATCCTGCCAGCACGTCATCAACATACATAAAATTCAAAATGATGTCGCTTGCTAGTGGAAATTGTGAAAGAACATCTTTAGCCAATTGCTGCAAGACCCGAATCGCCAGAAATGGAGCACAGTTCACTCCAAATGTGACTGTGTTGAGCTCAAAATCAGTGAGCTCGTCATTCCCATTTCTAAATAGGATTCTCTGGAAGGGAGTGTGGTTCGGGTCGACTAGGATTTGCCGATACATCTTAGTGATATCGGCATTGAAAACGAATTGGAAAAAACGCCACTTTAATATTTGGATGGTCAAATCTGATTGTAAAACAGGTCCTGGATGAAGGACGTCGTTCAGACTTTTCCCGTTTGAAGAGGGACTTGAGGCGTTGAATACAATGCGAACCTTTGTGGTGGTGCTGTCAGGTTTGAATACAGCGTGATGAGGAAGATAGAAGTTATTTGAATCGTTACTTGGAGGGACTGGCCGCATATGACCTAAGTCCAGGTATTCCTGAATAACGGAGTCGTACTGCTCTTTTAGCGGAATGTTTCTCTTGAGGCGACCTTCGTTTCTGAGAAACTGAGCAAGTGCGATGGACCTTGAATGTCCCAAATTAATGTGTTCAGGATTCTTGAAGGGTAACGAAACTACATATCTGCCACTCTTATCTCTTGTCGTGGTGCGGACAAAATTATTTTCGCATACGGAATCAGACTCTTTTACCAGCTTCGCTGGTAGATCCTCCACCACCCAAAACTTGGTAAGAAGATCATCGAGTCTTTGCTCTTTGCTGACCGAGATCCTAGTAGTAAAGGACGAAACGGTTGTCAAGTTGGATTTTGACACTGGCCCTGTAAGGATCCACCCGAAGATGGTTTCTTGGCCTAACAGGGATCCACAAATATTCGGAAGTGAGCCGCCTAACAAGATGGATGGGAGGATATCTGCGCCTAGTAGCACATC
>JAWNNO010005004.1:0-27459 GCA_035044985.1 Lordiphosa fenestrarum | reverse complement strand
CGTTACAACTGCGCTGTCAATGACGCCGGCAGCGGAGCAGTCGGTGTTAGTATGTGTATGTATGAGTGAGTAGCGGCGATAACTTAGTGACAGCCAACGGCCGCGCAGCAGATATGCTGACTCGGCACTTTAGCTGTCCAATACGAGTGTGATCAAATTACTCCATACTTGAAATTGGTTTATGTAAACATTCCAGCAAAGTGCTACAATGTGTTTTAATATATGTTTGATGCATAACACTGAGTACAGTGTGCATTCGATAAGTGCGCATACTACACTGGTCCTCTCCCTACAATGCCAATATTGTAAGAAGCTTCTTGCTCACCCTAACCAACTAGCAAGATCCTTTACCATGCTAGCATCGCATTCTCGTCTCCGAAGAAATGATCACGATGTCCAATTAACGCAACAAGACTGGCCAACTGGCGAGCAAACATCAACACGTGACGTTCCGGACGTACTTAAATGTCATCGCGTAAGAATTTAGTTCTTGGGAGAAGAGTATGGAACACATCCAGCAGATCTACATATCAATACAGTGCTCACCTAGGTTGCATGGGATATAGAACGTGATCAAGAATAAATCAGGTGGTCCAGACCAGAATCTGATAGCACACACTATACTGGACTGCCAAATTAAAGTGTCTCACCACTCACTACGCAAAACAAACGCTACGTGAACACAGTACCAAATGACATCCGTGATCCAAGGAAATCAAACCGTTTCCGAGTTTTACCAAGCAGTCTTCTTTCTCCTATCACTTATCTTGAACAAAATTCCTGCATGGAGATGGGCTGAGAATCAATTGACCAATTGCCAAGTGAAATGAATTGAAGAAACGTATAGCAGAAGTGTTATCATTTGTAGTCATTTCATCAAATTACGATACATTTCTTTGATTGGAATAGACCATAAAACCTAAGTTTCAGCCTCTCTCATTCCGATTCCGAACGTTCGCTTGGATCTTTAGTGCCGATTTCGTTTGACCTAGTGGCTTGCCAAAAGTTAAACGTGAGCAATTTCTTTCGGATTAAAGAACAGAAAAGCCAAAACGGAGCAGAATTGCGTTCGATGAACATTTTAATAAGCAGAAGAAGTGAGAGCATGCCTTATTATCTTCGACGAAGCAGAAGGTTAATGTGAGAGTATCTTTATGATATTGTTAATAATTATAAAAGGGATAATACTTACAATTGACTGTTCCAAGGCGAATACATAATGATTAAAGAACATGTGCAACTTCTCATTGGTATAGTTTATACAAAGCTGCTCAAACGAGTTATGTAAAAAGTTTTCAAATCCAAATATGTCAAGAACTCCTAAAAATTTAGAACCATCTTTTCCGGGATTCGTGCAGCTATTTATTTTAGAAACAAGCCATGTAAACGTCTTTGAATATAATGCTTTCGCCATCGCATGGCGGTTTTCTCTGGCCTAGAATAAATAATAGAAATACAAATTAGTTAAAACAAGTAAGGGCGCTGCAGTCGAGTTTCCCGACCACAAAATACCCTGTTCATTTGTTTTCATTTATTTGTTTTTGAATTTTTGAAAATGAATGTAACCGGTTTTTGAAACAAAATTGTCATCCAAAATGTAGGCAATAATTTTTCTAGTCCTGACAAACAACTGGGGGGGTGCTCTTATCAGCTCAACTGATTCGCTTATAACTCCGGTGTTTTTTGTCCGATCTGATTGTACTTTTTAGAAAAGATAGATATTGGGCCTAGCTTGATGCATTCTAAACCACGACGCTCTAACTTAAAATTTGTGGATCTGACGGTTTTTAGGTCTAGGATGTCTAGAGGAGGTCTGGGATTTTTGGGAATAAAAGGGGGGGACGGGTGAGAATTTTCCACATCTGAAACAAACTTGATCTGCGTACGGCATAAGTCTACCTTCATGCAAAAATTTGTGGCTCTTTCTCTTATAGTCTCTGAGATCGACGCGTTCATACAGACAGACAGACGGACGGACGGACAGACGGACATGGCTCTATATACTTGTCTGATCAAGCTGATCAAGAATATATATACTTTATGGGGTCGGAAAATTTTCCTTCTCCCTGTTACATACATTCGCACAACTTCATGATCCCCCTTTTCCCATTTTCAATGGGTACAGGGTAGAAAAAGGGGAAAACGATCAGTTCTCTAGAGAAGAGCATTCTATGACCAGACTTTGATGGGTTCTGATGAGCTTTTAAATTCGCCTTCTTGTGTTTGTCGCCCTAGACCTTGAAAGCCGAACAGGGGTTTTACCTCAACATACTCAAAATATTCAGTAATCTGTTGAGACTAACAGATTGTGAATTAACTCTAGTTTTGGAACCGTGTTTATTAAGCTGTGTTTTCACTTGTTTCTCATATGAGCTGCTTATAGGCTATTTTCAATGAGGCAAAGCTACCTTTATCACTTGCCGTTAAATATCGGCAAAATGCGATTACTGAGAAATAACTGCCAAATTTAGCAGGCTTTTGTTGGTTTATTTTAGGCCGTCTTCCCTCACTGCAGTCAAAACAATGTTCGGCTCAGTTTTTCTCCTACGCGTTTCGGCAAATTTTTTGCCTTCCTCAGGAAGTCAGTTAATTTACACAAAACATAATACATTAAACATACATACATATATATTCACTACACTACTTAGTTTAGGTACCTATTCTTATAGTCGTCATCGCTTTGTTGTATTTCATAATTATTTGTTGTTGTTACTGTTCTTCATGTGTTTAGATGTATTATTAATGTTTTGTTTCTGATGTCGTACATCGTTTTTCTCGTGATCGCCGCCACGTTTATAAAGTTCGTCAGCTCAATGTCTTCTTTGTGATTGATTGCCACTTCCTCTCTTTCCTATATTCGTAAGCTTTCTAATGTAATCTTCGTCTTTAATTTGTACTCCAAGTCCAACACTAGTTCAAGTTCAAACGTTGGTGTTGTCCTTTTTGTTTATTTTGTCTTTCGTATTCGTGACAAGGCGTCTTGTGCTGCTGTGGGGATTGTATGCACTGCTCAGCTGTTCCATCAATTGCGTGGGGAATATTTTGTTTAGTGTCTTTTCATCTGTAATTGGGTATGTATAGGCTCTAGGAAAGTTTTTAAAAAAAAAATCACATAAAATTCAGAAAAATGCATGAAATCTTTACTTGAATCGATAGTACGGTCCATATAATTTAATGTTTGAAGATTATTTCATGCAAATGTTGACCGTGACCGCCTCAAATGGTCCATCTGCTTAGTCCAATTTTGGCATACTCTTTCCAACATTTCGGCCGGTATCTCACGAATAAATGCTTCAATGATGTCTTCCAATGCGTCAATTGAAGCGGGCTGTTCTGTATAGACATGAGCTTTAACATAGCCCCACAAAAAATAGTATAAAGGCGTTAAATCGCACGATCTTGGCGGCCAATCGACCGGTCCCGAACGTGAAATAAAATGTTCACCGAACTCGCCTCTCAATAAGTCCATTATTGCGCGTGCTGTGTGGTATGTGGCACCGTGTTGTTGAAACCACATGTCATGCAAGTCAAGCTCTTGCATTTTGGGCAAAAAAAAGTTGAATATCATCTCACGGTAGTGCTCACAATTCACAGTTACGTTACGATTCGCATCATTTTTGCAGAAGTACGGTCCAATGATGCCACCAGCCCATAAACCGCACCAAACTGTGACTTTTCTGGATGCATTGGTAGCTCTTGCAATGCTTCTGGCTGATATTCACTCCAATTTATTGATTATTGAGCCCGAATAGACGCTTCAGTGGGTCGATTAAACTGACCATAAAATGGAAGAAGCGCGCGATGAACTTTCTTAACAGAGCACGCATTTTGATAATAAAATTCAATAATTTGCAAGCGTTGTTCGTTTGTCAGACGATTCATGGTTAAATTATAGACCCAACTGAAGATGTTTGACAGTGAAACAAAACACGAAACGTGCGTGAGCTGTTTAAGCCAGTTTTGCCAAAAAGATAATAGCTAAAAAATCACCCTTTAGTAGTAGTAGTAATCTTTATTTAAATTATATTCATACAAAAGATCGATGAGAACAAATTAGAGCAGAAATACAAACAGTTTAGAATGTAAACAAAGAGTATTGTACATTTAACTTTAATCGACTTCGCTTAAAACCGTCAGTCGATCGCCGCTCGCTCAGTCTTCGCTGCCAAACCTACGACACCTGGCTTCCCGGGTCGTCCCCAGATACCAGATCGTCCAGTTAGGCAACATTGGCGTTGCGCTTTGGCTTTACATGTTATCCTTAAATTTTTAAACAAACCTTTTATAATATTGCTTCTGTAGATTAACGCTTGATTTAAAAAATTAACTAGTCTAATCCAATCTTCGCCGTTGAGTATTCTAAATACTTCATGATGCGATAAATACTCCTTTCCTAACAGCAGTGTTTCATGCTCTGTAATATAATTCGCTTGTCGTCCAGTTTGTTTTCAAATTTAAAACAAGAAAGAAAGTCGGCCCGACTATAACATACTCGGTACCCAGAAAATGTGTTTTTTGATCATAGCTCGAAAACCGTTCATCCGATCTTCTTTATTTCTTTGGCGGATCGATAAGTTATCCTAATAACTAAATATGTCCAAAAAGATCAAGCCATCTATCTTCAAAACTGTGGGAGATATGACGTTTTTTCTAAATTGCGGGGGCGGGAGGGGGCGTGGCCAAAATTGAAAATAAACCTGATCTGCCTGCAGACATAAGAAGCATATATCCCATACATGTCATAACTCTATCTCTTACCATCTCTGAGATCTGTGCGTTCATACGGACAGACAGACGGACGAACGAACCGACGGACAGACGGACATGGCTATATCGACTCGGCTGTTGATGCTGATCAAGAATATATATACTTTATGGGGTCGGAGATGCTTCCTTCTGCCTGATACACACTTTTGCACAAACTTATAATACTCTGTGTACCTACGGTACAGAGTATAAAAAATATCGCCTGTTATCCTTCGCCCTGCTTGCTTCAATGTAGCAGTCAGCTTTTGTTCGACTGAACACCTGGCCTCAGGTTGGCAGCACCAACTGGATCGCCAATTCATTTTCTCCTCGCATTCTCAGAACTGTGCATATCGGAAGGATAGCTAAAGAGAAAATTGGCAAGTTAGCTGACTTCCTGGCTCTATCAGACAGCCACCTCGATCTTTTCTTCTCGTGGCCGCCAAAGTGAGCAAAGCTAATAAAAATAAATCAAGTGTGTTGCCCAACCAAACTCTTCATGCCAATACATACGCTTGTGTGTATGAGTTAGTGGCGTCCCGCAAAAATTGTGAAATTATCGCAATTACAATTTAAAGAAACCAAGCACACAGCCTCCTCAGTGGGTTACTCCATGCCTTGCATTGCTTCTGGCCATTCATTGGAAAACGTACATTTCGTCAGTGGTGTCATCCCATCTGGAGTAAATATTGTTAATATTGATGGCCGACACTGGCTTATGAATATGAGTCTTCCAATCTAGGTTGGCTAGTGGGCTACATCCCAGTAAATCGTCCCAGAGCCACTGATGTCGCCTAGTCTTTTGGTGAATGTGCAGTGAACGCTAGGAACTCGTCCCATTGTGCTCCCGGATCGAGGTTAGGTTAAGCCTCTGTCTGGGGAATTTTCGATTAGTTGCTGGTGGCTATACCAGACTCCTGGCTTAGGCATGCGTGCCAACCTTGTTGCTGGTGCATAGTGCCTATGGCCATACCTCGTTGGAATCGATCTGACAATTTCGCATCGACCGAGCCTCGGCTATGTGTGCTAGCATAGTCCCGCAACCACTCTAAGAAGCTTATAGGCCACTTTGCGTATAGATGACCCCTTTGCTACCATAGGATGTTGTAACATATTCTAACTACTGAAGTTATAGATCATCCGTCGCTGTACAGTGGTCCCTGCCTACACGACCTCGATTATATGGAGCGTACGACCACATGGCATACATAACCTGCAGCAGCAGATTGATTATCGTCTGGTGTCTCCAAATATATCTTAAGACCAGCTATGAATACTCTTTATTGGTACAGAGTTTATTTATTTTGTTGTGAAAAATGACAGTGGTATTCGGTTATTCGACACGCATCATGTTCTTTAAGCATCAACGTTTTTCCAGTTGCGGCCTACACAACGAAAGATCTTTCTGCGTGGGAAAAAAAACCCCTGCCGTAAGTGCCTAACTAAAATGAACTCTTGGTCAGCTTAAAGAAAGAACCCAAGCTGAACCCACAGAACATGATACGGATAAGACTAAATCCGACCATGGTGAAAATGTATAGATATCCTGAGTAGTTCGCTATTTGTATTCAAATTAATAATAATATTTGCCTTTGAGAAACAAAGTCCAGTATATGACGTACTGTCATTTAATTACATTATACACCTAATACATTTTGATCCTACCGCTTAGGCTTTCCTTGAATTATAATATACCTTTATTTATACAACCTTATGCTAGTAAGGCCCGATTTCTCAACAGTTACGGTTAGCCAACCACCGGTCAGATTTGACCGTCAAGATGACGAGCGGTTAAGTCATTTGGTTTTCTCAGCAGCAGTTTCGCCTGATATCGGCAAATGCCTATCGCTGCTTCAGTGTGACCATACTGTTTGACTAAACTAACGAGTAGACAGCTGACTCGGTTTGGTTTGTTTGTTTTTTAATGCGATTGATTGTTGCTGCTCATTGTTTTGCGGAAAAGATGACAAAAATTCGATGTTCCGCCTCATCGAATTGCATTTCCATTGCGTGGAGTTGAAAAATTCGTTTATTCATAAACATTTTGTGTTGCAGCAAATATTAAAATAAACAAAGCAAGTGTGCGGCCAGCTGTTTGTATATCGATACAAAATATCGATAATTTCATCGGGACTGAGCTCGCGGTTAAAGTTGACCGGTGAATGAGCAGCGGTTAAGTTTGTTGCTCCGGTTACGCCACACACATCATGAGACACTCAAATTCGGTTAAACTGCCTGTCAAGTTGACCAACCGGACATTGAGAAATCGGGCCTAAGACAAACAATGAAGTCCCAGTTTCATTTTCCTAATTTCGTACCTTAAGTTCTGACACTATCTCTTTAGTCTAAGCACCTTTAATACATATACTTGGATTTACTAGATCTTATTAGATTATAATTTCGTCATCAATTTTATTAGTATTAAATTAGATTTATTCCAGTTATAGTGTGTAGCCATATCTTGATCATTCCGTCTCCTCATGAAGTTTTGTAATATATTTAATTTTGAATTTAACATGATTTAAAGTATCTTGTATCTTGTTTGGGGCAGCTTAATGAAGTAGGATATTAAGCGAGAAGCTTTGTTGGAGGGATCCTTTTCGTTCTTATTTCATCTCCGCCCTAAATTATCATGGTAGGGTGGGCGTTCTCACAGTTTTGTGAAAACACAACCAACAAAGCCTTGTGGATTTATCTAGCCTCTTTTAGTTCTGTCCCTATACCGTCCCTGTACCCTGTCTCCCTTTCACCTCCTCCTATTCCGTATATAGCACGCGAATATCTATGAAATTATGACATAAAAATACGAGCTTCTAACTGTTTGTAATCTTTCCTGAAACCCACCCCAGCCGATCAGAGAATAAAAGCCGAAGCCAGCGCGTGCTCTGCCAGAAGTTAGCTACCATCTGCCCTATCAAGTTTATACGTTACATGCTACAGCTATATAATTTTATATGGCGCCCAACGTGGGGTCCGATTCGGCTTCCCCCAACCATTAAACTAGAAACAATTAAGTCAGCAACATCTTTTGACTTAAAATCCTTCCATTTCCATATCATCCTTCCCAATCTTCGATCTGGTGTTTGCTGGAATGATTCCTAGTTGCAAGTATAACTATCATGCCGCACTCTCTATAAAGCAAGATTATACCCCTTGTGGTGGATTTGTGAACTCGTTCGCAAACCCCAATGTAAATTCCTCTTTGGTGCTAATTAAGATGTGAACTTTATCTGTGAATATAGGTTTTACGTGGACAAGATCTACAGCCTATACTGAAAAGTAGACTATCCTTAGTTTGCAGTAAGTCTTCCCTAGCTCTGTTAATCATTTTGTAAAGTCTCGACTGGATTACAGGGTTTAATGGTGGCCTAAAGCTACGACCTGACCTTCGGACAATCGCCCTATGAACAGTAGTTGCATTTCTTTTGGGTGTGGTATAGACCCGTTGTTTTTTTCCGTATCCTTCAACCCTTTCAGATGAGCATAGTTAAATGGTACTGGATACTCCGATATGTTGTTAAGCTATTGTGAAGTTACCTTTCCCCTAACTGTTTCAATCTGAACCTAAATTTTTTTACGGATGAGTCCGTTTTCGGTTCCTATTTTAGGAAAGCGTTGCATGGTTACCCCAATTTGTTTATGAATTTTAGAATTTTCCTATTTCTCGAACAACAGTTATATTTTAATTTCCATAGGTATATGATTAAACCTTGTTTGGCAGCTCTGAAAGCTTAGAACGACCTATCTATGGGGCAATTTGCGGAATTTGCGTACGAGATATTCAATATCAAGCGCAAGTGTTACTAACTTTTTGTAATCATTCGTTTCATACTGGCTGTTTTAATACTCGAGGCGGCAAAAAATCTGTCTGTCCTGTTTGCCTTGCGAGTTTGCAACCGTCAACTCCGAATTCAGCGGGGGAACTAGCCTTAGCATCTGGACCGAGCTCGCAATGTTCAATCCTTAGAGCCATGCCTGTGACACGATCACGAGCGGCATCCGGTCCTAGAGAAACTGATCCTCCAGTTGATCCAGTGGGTGGAGATGTTTCGGCTACCCAAGCCACAAATAACTCAGCAGAAAATGTAAAACAAAAAATGTCATGTCCTAGGACAGAGGAAATTGCTCAAATGAGTCAAGTTTTGCCTCAAGTAATGTCTCAACTATCGCAGATGGACCAAGCCATGACACAAATGTCTCAAGCTTTGGAAACAGGCTTTCAAAGACTATCAAATCAGACAAATGTTAATACGGCGGCAACCGCTAACCGAGGTTCACAGTCATTGCAGAACCAATCATTTGAGCAGTTATTTCAAATACCTCCCAGGGAATCATTGGGTCCTGAAAACATTCAACCAAATGACCATAGGGCATGGTTATTGCAACAATCAGCGCAAATACGTCCTGATCGTATAAGTCAAACCATCACCAACTGGAAACTGCGTTTCTCAGGAAACTCTTCCATGTCTGCCGAGGACTTTGTGTATCGAACCGAGGAGCTCACAAAGCAGACTTTAGATGAAAGTTTTGAGCTAATGGCACGATATGAGAGCCACCTTTTCGAAGGCAGTGTTAGTGAATGGTTCTGGAGCTACCACAAAAGCGTACCACTAGTGACTTGGCCCCAATTAAGCGCCGCTCTTAAAGCTCAGTTCAAGGATGGAAGAACAGACTTAGAAATTCGTTTTGCAATAGCTCAACGAAAACAAAAACAAAACGAATCTTTTGATTCATTCTATGAATCGGTAGTGGCGTTAGCAGACAAATTAATGTCCCCGATGTTGGAAGTTCTAAGAGCTAATCTGCTTGCGGAAATCCAACATGAAATTTTGTATGTACCAATTTATTCCATTTCGCACCTGCGACAAATAGTGCGCGCCCGCGAGCGGCTTATGCCAACGAATTTTAAGCCCTCTATTAATATTCTTTCTAAAAGTATGCCCGTACGTCGTCAAGTGCACGAAATCAGTGAGCATAACGATAGTGAGGAAGAAAGCGAGCTTGAAGAAGCAGCAGATCCGAACTGCGAACTGTTGGAACTGCGGTGCCAGCCAGCGGTTATCAAGACTGCACCAGAGATCGAAAGGTTTTTTGCTACGGATGTGGCAAGAGCGATACCTATAAACCTTCTTGTCGAAGGTGTAATGATCCAAAAAACTTAAAGGGTCGTGCATCGATCGGTGCACGCAAACAAGTCCGTTCGATGTCCACGAACACAGAATAGCTGACTGTTCAACCAGCCAGTCTTAACCTGATTTGACTCAACTCCCAGTTAATCTATTACATTCTGGAATTTCAATTCCTCCAGATAATTCTCAAGTTATACATCCCAATCGATCGCGAAGACTCTTAATCGCATTTCGTCAGAAGGTTAGAAATGAAAAAAGTGCAGTGTTGGCCTCAGTCGTGAATACCACAACAGACTGGAGACCATACCCGGAAGTCATGCTTCTAGGGAAGACGCTCAGAGGTCTGATGGACACTGGCGCCTCAATTAGTTGTATTGGAGGCAACTGCGCCACCGAACTGGCCCAAAACCAAGCACGAATTAGGCCGTTCAAGTCTGCAGTAAGCACAGCAGATGGGAAAAAGCTGCCAATCATTGGTCAAATTAAAACTTCAATTTGTTTTTAAGCCCAGACAAAGCCTCTAAATTTTTTTAATTGTCCCTTCATTATCTCAGGAATTGTACTTAGGAATCGACTTTTGGTCGACATTTGATTTATTACCTGCCTTTCTTTCAAATAAAGTTTCCGTCCCTAATAATTCTTGCTTGACGCATAGCGAAATAGATCATGTACCCCTATCTGAGCAACAGAAGCAGCAGTTGGAAGCAGTTGTAAAGCTTTTTCCGTCTTTTGCTGAAAAATTTCTTGGTAAAACAAGTTGGCTGTCTCATGAAATTGATACTGGTGACGCTAAACCTATCAAGCAGCGACACTATGCTGTATCTCCAGCTGTAGAAAGGCTTATGTATGACGAGGTAGACAGAATGCTATCACAAGGTGTTATTGAAGAGTCAAGTAGCCCTTGGTCTTCACCGGTGGTACTAGTTAGAAAGCCTAGTAAAGTTCGACTATGCTTAGATAGCCGGAAAATCAATGAGATGATGACAAAGAATGCATATCCTATGCCTCTCATTGATGGAATTCTAAGTCGCCTTCCTCGAGCTGAATTCATAACCAGCATTGATTTAAAAGATGCATTTTGGCAAATCCCACTCGAGGCAAGTGCTAGAGAAAAAACGGCATTTACTATTCCAGGTAGACCTCTCTACCAATACACGGTAATGCCATTTGGGCTGTCAAACGCTCCGCAGACCATGTCTAATCTCATGGACAAGGTTATTCCACCAACATTCCACCAACGAGATTTTCATATATCTTGACGATCTGTTGGTGATATCAGAGTCATTTGAGAAGCATCTTAAGGTCCTACAAGCATTGGCTGAGAGACTGCATCAAGACGTGTTGACAATAAATGTAGAACCATTCAAACAGACCCAGAGAAAATCGAAGCCATCCGAGACTTTCCAATCCCTCGATCTGTTAAACAGGTACGAAGATTCCTAGGTCTCACTGGGTGGTACCATAAATTTATAAAAAACTACGCTTCAATTGCTTCTCCTATTAGCGATACGCTGAAGCACAAGCGATCTTTCGTATGGTCCGAAGACGCTAGAGCGCGTTCGAAGTATTAAAAGAACAAATGTGTGAAGAGCCAGTTTTGCACAGTCCTGATTTCAGTGCCCCATTTGCTATACATTGTGATGCAAGTCACACAGGAGTTGGTGGCGTACTTATGCAAGCTGACTGCAAAGGTAACGAAGTTCCGATTGCATTTATGTCTCGCAAATTGAATCAGAGCCAACGCAACTATTCAGTAACCGAAAAGAAGTGCCTCGCTGCAGTATTGTGTAAAAAAATTTAGAGCATACGTCGAGGGTCATGATTTCTTTAGCAACAACCCACCCAACTCCCGAATGAGCTACGGAACCAGAGGATCTGGCCCGCCGTGTCCCTCTAACTGTGTGTAGGTGATCGGAAAATAGCATTGAGCCGATGCAAAATACTCTCCTCTTTTCTAGCACACCCTAGCAACCACTACAAAATCGAATAATCAGCAAATATGGAGATGTGAATTGGCCGCCAAGAAACTGTGATCTGACACCGTTAGACTATTATCTTTGGGGAGCGGTCAAGGACAATTGTTATGCAAACAATCCTGAAACAATTGATTAGTTGTTCTCAAAAACTGGGTGGATCGAATGGGCTACTGCCAAGTAAGCCGTGGTGGTCATTTGACCGAAATTGTTATTTATAAATAAATGAATGAACCAACTTTTCCAATAAATGTTCAACCTTTGAAAAATATCGAGCCTTTTTTTATAGCAAAATTAAATTCCAATTTTTAAATGGACCACTCTGTAGATAGTTTTACTTAGCTTTTACTTTTAGCGATCTTCCAATGTGCTGGCACTAAAATCAAATTACTCAATGTCAAGCGTCTACTGATCAACCGAGACCCATCGGTTCTCCCAAAAAATTTATGTTGACTTTTTAGGACCGTACCCTCGAAGCCGATCGGGAAACACTGGAATTTTTGTAGTACTCGACCATTTCGCTAAATTTCCGTTTCTAAAAGCAATAAAGAAATTTACTGCCGAGGCAGTTACTCGTTATATGGAAGAGGAACTGTTTCATTGTTTCGGAGTTCCTGAATTGGTAGTATCTGATAATGGTACGCAATTCAAGTCCCACAAATTCAACGAGTTGTTGCAAAAATATGAGTTCCAGCATTCATATATCGCTGCCT
Organism: Lordiphosa fenestrarum; assembly: GCA_035044985.1. Classification (NCBI taxonomy): domain Eukaryota; kingdom Metazoa; phylum Arthropoda; class Insecta; order Diptera; family Drosophilidae; genus Lordiphosa; species Lordiphosa fenestrarum. Next base: position 14,898 of record JAWNNO010005004.1, on the reverse strand, counting down.
ATGCTCCGCAAGCAAATGCCTCAGAAAGGGTAAATCGAACGGTGCTCTCCGCAATAAAATCCTATATCAAACCTGATCAGACAGATTGGGATGAACATCTCAGCTACATAGTATGTGCTTTACGATCAAGTGCGCACCCTCAGCGTCAGAAAGGCCCATAATAGTAGTCCATATCGTGTGGTTTTGGCCAAAATATGATTACCAGCGGTGCCACTTATCAATTATTACGAAAATTAAGCTTGCTAGAAGATCGATCCGTTCGCTTTGAAAGAGACGACTCCTTTGAGTTGAACCGCAATACTGCTCAAAATTGTATAAACAAACAGCATAACAGAAACGAAAATGTTTACAGTCTTCGCAGTGGAGAAATTTCCTTCCAAATAGGGCAAGAGGTGTTTCGTAGAAACTTTCAATAGAGCATCTTCGCTAAAGGATATTGGGCCAAACTTGCTCCTAGGTTCATAAAAGCTCGGGTAAGGAAGAAAATCGGCAGTAGCTGTTATGAGCTGGAGGACTGTCAGGGTCGTTTCATTGGTAAATACCATGCGAAGGATATTAAGCAATAATCGCAAGTTGTAAGGTCACTCCAAGCGTGTATCCCATTTGGTGAGTTCAACCCCAAAGTGTGATTTTGGCAGGGGAGTGTAATATATTTCGCTTGTCGTCCAGTTTGTTTTTAAATTTAAAAAAAATAGCGCCTGTTATCTTTCGCCCTGCTTGCTTCAATGTAGCAGTCAGCTTTTGTTCGACTGAACACCTGGCCTCAGGTTGGCAGCACCAACTGAATCGCCAATTCATTTTCTCCTCGCATTCTCAGAACTGTGCATATCGGAAGGAAAGCTAAAGAGAAAATTGGCAAGTTAGCTGACTTCCTGGCTCTATCAGACAGCCACCTCGATCTTTTCTTCTCGTGGCCGCCAAAGTGAGCAAAGTTAATAAAAATAAATCAAGTGTGTTGCCTAACCAAACTCTTCATGCCAATACATACGCTTGTGTGTATGTGTTAGTGGCGTCCGCAAAAATTGTGAAATTATCGCAATAACAATTTAAAGAAACCAAGCACATAGCCTCCTCAGTGGGTTACTCCATGCCTTGCATTGGTTCTGGCCATTCATTGGAATACGTACATATCGTCAATGGTGTCATCCCATAATGTCGTAATTTCCAATTATCGGGAAATGCATTTTACGGCACAAATCACCCAGATGGTAAAGCCCATGGCGGAACTGGTATCCTAGTCAGAAGCCGCATCAAACATTATCCACTAACGGGATGTTCGGAAACCTACCTTCAAGCCACGTTGATGTGCATAGAATCTAAACGAGGCAATATCACTGTGTCTGCGGTTTATTGTCCCCCACGATTTACAATATCAGAAAAATAATTCCTAGATTTCTTTAATACACATGGTCAACGCTTCTTTGCTGCTGGTGACTTTAACTCGAAACATCCCCACTGGGGCTCCAGACTGACTAATCCCAAGGGGAAGCAACTCTACAACGTACTCACGCGCGCATCAAACTAACTCGACTATGTATCTCCGGGAGGGCCTACATACTGGTACAGCAGATCCAAAGAAAATACCCGATCTTATAGACTTTGCTATAACATAAAAAATTCCACAAAAACTGGTAACTGCAGAAGCCCTTGCAGACTTGTCGTCAGACCATTCTCCAATAATATTCACCCTTCTGGAGTGCCCTCAGATCAGACAATATCCTTCACACAAGACAAACTGGCTCAAATACAAAAAATATATCAGCAGTCACATCGAGCTGAGCCCGACCATAAACAGCGAAGTAGACATTGAAAACTCAGTAGAAGTCCTCAGCTCTATCATTACTGCTGCTGCTCATCATTCAAACCCTCAAACAACAATTGCAACACCTAAGCAGGATAGTAGATTAACGAACACCATGCGTCAAAAAATCGTCTGAGACTTGCGGAACGCATACTTCGCAAAGCACTCGAAGCGGAAGAGCAGCTAGCCCATAGCCGTTACATAGAAAAACTATCGCCCACAAGCACCAAATTTCCTCTATGGAGAGCACATGCAAGTATACAGCCACCTGCAAAGGTAGACACGCCTTTAAGAGACCAGAGTGAAAGTTGGGCCCGCAGTGACGAAGAGAAGGCAAATATCTTTGCACTTCACCTTTGAAATGTCTTCCAGCCAAATCCACCATTGGTTCCCATCGCCGCACAAACTGACCCAATTGAAGTTCATTCACTTGAAATAAAAAATGCTATCGGAGATCTACAACCCAGAAAAGCGCCTGGACATGATCTTATTACGCCTTAAATGATTATGGAACTTCCAAGGCCTGCCATAACATATATCTCAAGACTTTTCAATGCGGTACAGCGATGTGGATACTTCCCAACCCAATGGAAAATGTCCACAATCATAATGATCCATAAACCAGGAAAGGATAAAAACCAAGCGTCATCATATAGACCCATTAGTCTGCTACCTTGCTTATTTATTTATTTATTTATTTATTAATAGTCGACAAATAAAGGCTGTCAACAAATTTAAAAGCACGTTATAAAAAGGCTTATTTACTAAGGAGGCATAAAAAGAAAGCCTAACAAAATTACAAAATAAACTAATAACGACTCCCTTTCGGTGGGGGATTTTTATTTGCCGGTCCGGCCAGCTATGCCCCGATTCACAGCCTGTTGAGGTCAGAGTCGATATTAGAGCTAACAAAACCATTTAACAAATATACAGGCCTGTTCAGTTTTTCACTTACATTAAATTATCTCTATTTCGACTTGGCTACCTGTTCTGGTTTTCATAATTTGATAGAATTACTCGATTTGAATTCACATTGCTTGGAGCATGTGAAATCAGATGTAAGTTCGTAATTTTCATTAAGTGCTATTAAAATAAAGCGAGATATTAAACAGCTATATTAAGCTATTGCAGAGTTTGTATTTTGATTGTTTCATCCAACTGATTAAGTTCAGCGAGTTGTTAAAAGAAAAACAATTTGGAAATGAAACAGTCAAATTGCAAGTCGAATACCAGAACAGCGAACACAAAATCGTTCGAATTTAATTTCATTTGAAGTTTAATAAATTATGTGAAGCCCGGAACAGGTCTGAAGAGATGTGAAGAGGTAAGAAAAAAAGAATAAGAAAATGCAGGCTTACAAATACATAGAGGAATAAAGGCATAAAACTATAATTAAAGATAAAATGGAAGAGTGACCAACAATGGAAAATTACAAATTAAAAATATATTAAAATAAAACTAAAAAGATAACCGAAAAATCTCTGACCCGGTGGGGGAAGATTTATTAGCCAGTCCGGCAAGCTATGCCCCTATTCACAGCTGGGAATGGTCAGAGATTTTCACGGAGATAAGTGTAAAGGGACGTTTTTAAGGAGAAGAGAGAGAGATCTGTTGAGAGGAGGTGATAAAGATCGTTGTAGTCTTGACATAAAACCCGAAATCTATTATGCTGGGCATAATCAGTTGTGCATCTAGACAAGATTAAAGGAAAAAAGTTTCTGGTTGGCCTAGAAGGCGACGTAAGAGTTCAGAAGAAACTACATCACCGATAATTAACTTGTGAAGAAATGAAACACCTAAGACTGTTCTACGGTTAGCTAGCGAAGGAAGGTCTATAAGCAAGAGTCTTCTGGAGTACGATGGCAAACGGAGGTTAGGGTCCCAATTTAGGCCACGAAGGGCAAAAAGCAAAAATTGTTTCTGAACTGATTCAATACGATCAACATGCTTTTTATACTGCGGAACCCATACGGATGAACAGTATTCTAGCACGGGACGGACTAAAGCTGTATAAAGAAGTTTAGTGGTGTAGGGATCATTAAACTCCTTTGACCAACGTTTAATGAATCCAAGTACACCATTCGCTTTGTTAACAATAGTGGAGATATGGTGATTAAAACTCAATTTGGGGTCAAACAGAATTCCAATATCGACGACAGACGAAATACGTTGCAACGGTTCATTACCAATCGTATAGGAAACCAGAAATGGTTTGCATCGATGGAAAGTCATAAACATGCACTTGGAGCAATTCAGATGCAAATGATTTACCAAGCACCAAGACTGCAAGGAGTTAAGATCATCTTGCAATCCAATAGAATAAATCGGGTTGTTGAAAGATAAAATAAGTTTAACGTCATCGGCATACATGAGTATCCAAAAATATGATAATATTGTAGGAAGATCATTGATAAATAGAGTGAAGAACAGAGGACCCAGGTGGCTACCTTGAGGTACACCAGCGGTTACAGTCACAGGTTTTGAAGTGTTAGAACGAAGCAGAACTTTTTGAGTTCTATCCTTTAGATAGGACGAAGCCCAAAGCAGAAAAGAAGAGGGAAATCCTAATCGATCGAGCTTAAAGAGGAGAAGATCATGGTTGACAGAGTCAAAGGCTTTGCTAAAGTCAGTGTAAATGACATCAGTTTGCCTTTTCACAAGGAATCCATCATTAACTATTGAAGTAAATTCGAGCAAATTGGTCGTTGTTGACCGACGCTTTATGAAACCATGCTGGAAAGGTGACAAAATAGATCTACAGTAATGCTGCAATGTAGAGGTTATAATCTCTTCAAACAATTTCGGGATGGCGGAAAGCAATGCATCTGTAATTTGAAATATCCGACTTCCCACCCTTTTTATGGAGAGGAATAATGTAAGATTCTTTCCAAAGAGATGGGAAGACAGACGACTTGAGTGATAGATTGAAAAGCTTTAGCAATGGTTGGCATAAAGAACTAGAACACTCTTTGAGCACACAGCTAGGAATGGGGAGGAGGAGGTAGGAGGATTTTAGTGATTTTAAAAATGAAAGAAGAGAAGTTTCGGAAATTTCGGGCCTTTTGGTTACCCAGAAAAAAGAGGAAGGTAAAGAAGAAGATCTTCGCTTAGAGTTCACAGAGCTATATAATTGTTTTGGATCCTGTGCGAATTGAATTTTGCACCGAGCAAGATAATTGTTATAGCACTCGGAGTTAAAAAGTGTAAAGTTAGATTTTGCTATAGAATATTTAGAAAAATCAATCGCAGAACCAGTACGTTTATACTTTTTAAAGCATCTAGATTTAATATTTTTCAAATTTGATAACCTAGGACAGTACCAAGGGGGATTAAGTGACGTGGTGGAAGCGACGCTATTAGGAATGCAGATATCTAAGAGAGAATTAATAGACTCATAGAAAAAGGTAAGAGCAAAATCAAAATCAACCGCATTGTACAGTGGAGACCAGTCTGTTACACAAATGAGTTGACTTAGCAAAGTGAAGTTTCCTTTACGGAAGCAACGACGAGGTATATTAGGGATTTTTGAATTTGAAGGGGCAGGTCCAAATATTGAAAGCGAGACTTCCAGTGTTGGATGGTAAGAATCTTCGGGTAGTGATAGAGGGGGAGACCTAGAGACACTGGCATTGGTGCTATCAGTGACAAAAATAAGATCTAACAGTTTATTTAAATTGTTTTGTACAGGATTAATTTGAAAAAGAGACATGCCAAGCAGACCATCTAAAAAATCATGCTGTACTGATGGTACAAGGTAAGTCGACCCATTAGGATTTGACCATGTGATGTTAGGCAAGTTAAAATCACCTACAACAACCAATGTGTCAATGTCCCGTAAGTGGGCTAAAACCTCTTTAATGCAGGCTACATGGTGCATATAAATTTCAATATCGGACGAAGGTGGGATATAAGAACAAGTAATAAATAAAAAAAATAATGGAAAAGTTACCTTTACGGCAACAAATTCAACATCCACAGGATTATCAACAATGATCAGTTCGGAATTGTGGCTGGTCTTAACTGCGATCAGTACACCACCACCTTTTGCACCTTTTTAGATAAAAAAATAAAAAAAATAAAACTTTTTGAGAAGATCTTACTCCGTAAAATTGATTCCCATGCACAAATTATCATTCCTTCACACCAATTTGGGTTCCGAGCTAAACACGGGACTATTGAGCAAGTCAACCGCATAACTTCAGATATTCGGACTGCGTTTGAAAACCACGAATACTGCTCTGCCATTTTCCTAGATGTTGCCCAAGCATTTGACCGCGTATTGTTGGACGGTCTTACATTCAAGATAAATACAATGCTTCCACCAAATACACACAAAGTCCTAAAGAGTTACGTCAGTAACAGAGTACTTACAGTTCGTCAAAATGGAAGTGGAAGTAGAAGCAGGGAAGTGTTTTTGGTCCTTTCCTAAACGTACTATACACTGCCGACATACCAACAGACTCTCGACTTACAATAAGTACTTTTGCGGATGATACGGCAATATTAAGCAGATCACGATGTCCAATTACCGCAACAAGACTTTTGGAAAGCCATCTTACCGACATGGAAGAGTGGCTGGCCAACTGGCGTATTAATATCAACGAGCAAAAGTGTAAGCACGTGACGTTCACACTCAACAGAAGCACCTGTCCCCAGCTATCACTACACGCGACTTTGATCCCGCAATCAAACAATGTTGTATACCTATGTGTACAACTTGATAGAAGGCTCACATGGCGCAAACACATAGACTCTAAAAAACTTCAGATAAACTTAATGCCAACAGCCTTCACTGGCTAATTAGCTCCCGTTCCCCTCTAAAGCTGGAATATAAAGTCTTACTGTACAAGAGCTTCATAAAGCCTGCCTGGACCTATGGCTCGCAGCTATGGGGAAATGCTTGTGCAAGCAGCGTGGACATCCTCCAAAGATCACAGTCGAGAATCCTTGGAACCATCACTGGAGCGCCATGGTACATTCGCAATGATTGTATCCACAACGACCTCAGCATCCCACTGGTTGAAACTGAAATAGAGAAGCTTCTTGCTCACCCAAACCAACTTGCAAAATCTCTCACCACGCTGGCAACGCATTCTCGCCTCCGAAGAAACGACCTACCAACCCAGCGACTGACTTAAAGGGCCGTAGAACACAAACGACCCCCAATAGGGGGTAGTTTTTAAAAAAGTTTCTAGATTAAGATTTGAAAAGTTATTGTTAGTATCTTTAAGAGAAGATCCAATAAAAACCAAAAAAGCATAAAAAAAAAATCCCAGTAACTCGTCCCAGAGCCACTGATGTCGCCTAGCCTTTTGGTGAATGTGCAGTGAACGATAGGAACTCGTCCCATGGTGCTCCCGGATCGAGGTTAGGTTAAGCCTCTGTCTGGGGAATTTTCGATTAGTTGCTGGGGGCTATACCAGACTCCTAGCTTAGGCATGCGTGCCAACCTTGTTGCTGGTGCATAGTGACAAAGGTGACATAGGTGTGCCTATGGCCATACCTCGTTGGAATCGATCTGACAATTTCGCATCGACCGAGCCTCGCCTAAGTGTGCTAGCATAGTCCCGCAACCACTCTAAGAAGCTTATAGGCCACTTTGCGAATAGATGACCCCTTTGCTACCATAGGATGTTGTAACATATTCTATCTACTGAAGTTATAGATCATCCGTCGCTGTACAGTGGTCCCTGCCTTCCCGACCTCGATTATATGGAGCGTACGACCACATGGCATACATAACCTGCAGCAGCAGATTGATTGTCGTCTGGTGTCTCCAAATATAGCTTAAGACTAGCTATCAATACTCATTATTGGTACAGAGTTTATTTATTTTGTTTTGAAAAATTAGTTAATGCTAAAGTCATATCTAATTCGGCAACGAGAGCCGCACACCTGTATACCAAAAAAGTGAATTCATACCGGTGGTCAAAGGCAAATAGTTAGAAATGAATGAGTGCTAATTATTATTAATTCACAGTGGTATTCGGTTATTCGACACGCATCATGTTCTTTAAGCATCACCTAATCAACGTTTTTCCAGTTGCGGCGTACACAACGAAAGATCTTTCTGCGTGGGGAAAAAAAAAACTTTCTGTAAGTGCCTAACTAAAATGAACTCTTGGTCAGCTTAAAGAAAGAACCCAAGCTGAACCCACAGAACATGATACGGATAAGACTAAATCCGACCATGGTGAAAATGTATAGATATCCTGAGTAGTTCGCTATTTGTATTCAAATTAATAATAATATTTGCCTTTGAGAAACAAAGTCCAGTATATGACGTACTGTCATTTAATTACATTATACACCTAATACATTTTGATCCTACCGCTTAGGCTTTCCTTGAATTATAATATACCTTTATTTATACAACCTTATGCTAGTAAGGCCCGATTTCTCAACAGTTACGGTTAGCCAACCACCGGTCAGATTTGACCGTCAAGATGACGAGCGGTTAAGTCATTTGGTTTTCTCAGCAGCAGTTTCGCCTGATATCGGCAAATGCCTATCGCTGCTTCAGTGTGACCATACTGTTTGACTAAACTAACGAGTAGACAGCTGACTCGGTTTGGTTTGTTTGTTTTTTAATGCGATTGGTTGTTGCTGCTCATTGTTTTGCGGAAAAGTTGACAAAAATTCGATGTTCCGCCTCATCGAATTGCATTTCCATTGCGTGGAGTTGAAAAATTCGTTTATTCATAAACATTTTGTGTTGCAGCAAATATTAAAATAAACAAAGCAAGTGTGCGGCCAGCTGTTTGTATATCGATACAAAATATCGATAATTTCATCGGGACTGAGCTCGCGGTTAAAGTTGACCGGTGAATGAGCAGCGGTTAAGTTTGTTCCTCCGGTTACGCCACACACATCATGAGACACTCAAATTCGGTTAAACTGCCTGTCAAGTTGACCAACCGGACATTGAGAAATCGGGCCTAAGACAAAGAATGAAGTCCCAGTTTCATATTCCTAATTTCGTACCTTAAGTTCTGACACTATCTCTTTAGTCTAAGCACCTTTAATACATATACTTGGATTTACTAGATCTTATTAGATTATAATTTCGTCATCAATTTTATTAGTATTAAATTAGATTTATTCCAGTTATAGTGTGTAGCCATATCTTGATCATTCCGTCTCCTCATGAAGTTTTGTAATATATTTAATTTTGAATTTAACATGTTTTAAAGTATCTTGTATCTTGTTTGGGGCAGCTTAATGAAGTAGGATATTAAGCGAGAAGCTTTGTTGGAGGGATCCTTTTCGTTCTTATTTCATCTCGGCCCTAAATTATCATGGTAGGGTGGGCGTTCTCACAGTTTTGTGAAAACACAACCAACAAAGCCTTGTGGATTTATCTAGCCTCTTTTAGTTCTGTCCCTATACCGTACCTGTACCCTGTCTCCCTTTCACCTCCTCCTATTCCGTATATAGCACGTGAATATCTATGAAATTATGACATAAGCATACGAGCTTCTAACTGTTTGTAATCTTTCCTGAAACCCACCCCAGCCGATCAGAGAATAAAAGCCGAAGCCAGCGCGTGCTCTGCCAGAAGTTAGCTACCATCTGCTCTATCAAGTTTATACGTTACATGCTACAGCTTTCGCTGTATTGGGCCGCCAGTTGCACAGCGTTTAATTAGTATCGGTTCTCGTAATATTCATCATGAAATTGAGCCAAAAAAGCTCGCATCTTGCCATAAAGATCAAACGGATCTGATTTTTGGTAAAAGCCTCACTAAAGGTGTTTCTCTCTCCAAGATCATAGTTGAGAACTTTTTAGATATCCCTTTCAGCGCTTCTATATGACTCTTGAATGAAGCGTGCCCTATATGATGTATCCATTTCTATTAAAATTTTACCCGTCCATATTCTCCACGTCGAGCAATCCTGGGACAATCGAACAATCCATGGGTAGCTGCTAGGTTGTCCCACTCTTGAAAGCACTGCTTATTTTCGTTGCGAATGAATATTGCTAGACTCTTTGGGAGTCTGTGTTCATGCATGCTCATAACCTTTTCCATGTAGTTGAAATGTTAATCTGCAGTAAATAGATGCAACGGAGCTAGCCCCGTCTCCAAGCACAACATTCTATTTGGGGTGTATTGGGGCAGGTGGAAAAGCTTCTTAATAAAATACCTGATCAAATTTTCAACTTCCTCGCATTGCATTAAGCCCCACACTTCGGCTTTGTAGCACATGATCGAACTTACCGCAGCACAAAACAGCTTGTACTTGGTGCTTATGGGTACTTCTCGTTTGCTGAGGAGGTATTTCCAGGTGCAATTAATCGCTTTTTTCGCGTCCTTCAGCTTTTCCTTCATATTGTGCTTAAAATGAGCGTCGTGATTTATCCATATTCCCAAATATTTATAGGTCTTGACCACCTGAAGGTCTTCACTCCCCAAGCGCCATTTTTCTTCTGCAGCCAGTCTCCTCCAGTGCTTTTTGAACACCAAGATCTAGGACTTATCGGGATTTATATGAAGTCCCTAGAGCTTACAGTACACCTGAAATGCGTCTTTAGAGTGTTGCATAGCTATAGGAGATTCAGCGAAGACCACAATTTCATCTGCATACATAAGGACTTTTATTTCGCGGCCGTTTACGAAAATACCTTGTGGGAGATAGTCCTCTCCTTGTTTGACTACAGACTCTGTCGGAAACCACCTCAATAATGAGGTCCCGTCCCATACTGCAGCTTCGTTTGCGATGTACATTTCCTGGAGCGTGTTTAAAAAATTCGACGAGATTCCAAGACTGCTTTGTTTGAACATGAGTGCCTTTCTGTCTATAAAGTCAAAAGCTGCACTGAAGTCGACGAAAAAAGCATACAGTTTTCCACCGCTATCTAAATAGGATCTGGCGATTGTAGAGAGCCAAAAAATATTATCAATAGTCGAGTATCTTTTTCGGAAGCCAGCCTGGTGTTCCGTAAGCACATCTTCATCTGAAATCCATTCGTATAGTCTTTGGAGGAGCACCGCGGAGAAGGCCTTGGCAATTGAATTTTGAAATGTGATACCCCTATAATTTCTTACAACTTTTGGATCTTCCTTTTTAAAAATTTGAAATATTATGCCTTTTCTGAAGCTGTCCGAGATCCTCCCCGTCGCAAGCATACCGTTGAAAGCTTCCGCTAACTTTTGCAGAAACAGTGGTGTTGCAAATTTAATAAACTCAGCTGGAATGCGATCAACTCCGGGCGCTTTATTAAGCTTCTGCTTGTTGACAGTTGCCAAAATCTCTTCTATCGTTATTAAACGGTCAAGACGTTCATTCTCGAAAGCGGGCATTGCATACGATAGGGGTTCACAAATCGGGTTCGGTTTCAGAAGATTTCGAAAATAGTCTGCCAGGTTTGTTGCATCCACGTCTATGCTTTTCACAAAGGATCTGCCATTCAGGACTTTAATCAGTTTCCAGTAAGATTTCAAATTGTTTATGCTCTCTAGTGATCGGGCTTTATTAACATAAAAGCGGATTCTGGCTTCTTCACTTATTTTCTTGAATGATGTATTTGCAGATTGATAATTTACAAGGCTTTCAGTCGTGATTTTCCTTTTTGCTATTCGTAGTTGACGAAACGATTTCTTCCTCGCTGTTTCGCATAAGCTATTGTATCACACTTGCTTGTGAGAGAATGTTGGCATTTTGATCGGTTCTACTGCTGCTTCAGTGATGCAAGAAGTCATAAATTTTACTGAATCCTCCGGGGAGTTGAGAAACATTTGATTCACGATTTGAATGACTCGATCCAAGTTCCTCGTATACCGCCCAACCTTTTTCTCAGACCATTTTAATTTAGGAAGTAGTTGGAAGGTTTGAACGCTGGAAAATTGGACAGCTGCTAGCGAGATCGTGGTTTCCAGAGGCAGATGATCAGAGTAGATCATTTCCATTATCTTAACGTCTTGAACAAAGTCAAGCCATTCACCTCTTACAAGGCAAAAATCAATTGTTGATTGAGCTGTTCCTCGCATAAGCGTGTAGTCGTCGAGCGGATCACTATTGGTTCTTTCGTTTAAGACAGTGAAACTAACTGATTCCACCATATCGCCAAACCGTCTTCCTTTTGCATCCACTGTTTCATCCCTGGCATTCCTTTCTTCTTTTATCAGAGTCAGCCCGAGTTATAAGGAATGTCTGCAAAAGTTCATACAGCCTAATCTAGCATTACAGTCGCCAATGATCATGAGGTTAAGATCACAGCCTTCATCGTTAAGGTGATCATATAAAGCATTAAAGTCCGACTCCCACTTGGTGCAATTAATATACACTGGCAAAATGTATATAGATTCAATCCCTGCTACAACAATTTGATTAAGCGTGAAAGTCTCTTGCTCGACGAGACTTGCTATTTTAACCTCATACAGTGTCCTCTGTATTCCATATAACACCACCACCACTAGCTCTTCCTCTGGTTTTAGCTCGAACAGCTGGAATCCATTTCAATATAAAGTTTTTGAGTTTCGATTCGATTTGGACAGATTCCGTTTCAAGAAATCTCTATCTTTCTTGGGGGTTGTCTTACATATAATTATTTTTTTGTTTTGTTTTCTTATCTTTCTAGCATTATTTTTATTAGTTTTTTTGATTCTAAATTATTTAATAAGCTAGCATACGACATGTCTATTTGGCCAAGTTTGCTCCCAACATCTGCCTAATCAAGGTTTCTGCTGGTTTTTCCATTGCATAAAAGTTGTTGGTCATTATTGAAAGAGATCCAATTTCCAGCTATATTTAGGTTAGGCTATATTTAAATAAGGCTTTAAATTTTTGTTTTTTCTCGCTAAGATCCCTTTCTATGTAGACACGTGAATAACGTTGTCAGCCATTTCCTGTGTTTCCATCTCCGCCACTCCCTCCTACGGACTGCTACCTTGTCGTGGTGGGAGGGCTTAGTAGGTGTAAGGAACCTAAGAGCAATGCCGGCGGTAGCAATCGCTACCGGCAGGCCCAAACATGCCGGTAAGGTCGAGGGGGAGCACTGAAGCAAAAAACAGTCCAAACCTGGCGGATAGGTCAAAAACGCAACCCTGGCTAGGCAAAATGACTAAAGTCATTGGAGGAGCAGAAGTTACGGTGCAGGGAGTCGGATCCCCAGTACCGGCGGCGGATCGGAGTGAGAACGCAGGCCCCACGGCGTCGATATCAAGCAACTGCACACCCAGTGTGGAGGTGGACCACTTGGCCTCCTCATTGCGTAATGTGGCAAGTGAAGGTGCACTTCATCGTCAAGATGGGGGGGACATGGAGCCGGAGGTCGAAAATGGTTAATTCATTTTCACAGGCCCGTCACTGCCAGACGAAGAGCTTGCGCTTGCGACGAGCCACCGAAAGTGGGTGAGCCTACATCGGCCACGGCCGCAGTGGAGAGAAAGAAGGAAGATGCTTCTCACCGCAAACATCGCTCAGGGTACAAGGCATCGCTCAAGTTTCTCAGAACATTTGAGGGCCGCACCCTGGAGTCGCTGATCGCAAGGGAGAAAGCACTCAAAAAGAAGCACGAGTACAAAGTGCGTTGCTACAACCGGCTGTCTAAGGATAGCTCGGACCAAGCACCAGCACAGAGTACGACGGCCCAAGTGGAAGCACCGGAACCAGTGACACGTCGAAGGCAGCCAAAGCATTCACTGGGGACCAGAAGAAACGCAGAAGACCATCCCCTACGTCAACAACACTCTCCCAAAAGGAGGGACCGGATGGCGAAAGGGGTGGAAATTCAAAGCGGCAAAGATCCGATGACTCATCCAAGGCCCCGGAAAACAAGCGAAGAAGACCAGAAGACTTTCTGGCCAGCTTAAGCTCAAAACCGGAGCTTATGGTAGCCATTATCGACAGAAGCAACCCGGAAGGGAAGCTTTCACCCGATAACTGGCTCATCCTGGAGGGAGTCATCATGCAGGCCATCCACGATGCCATTACACGAGGCGAAGATTCATTCCCAGCTGAGTTTGAGGGCGTCAAGTGGTATAAAGGCTCTAAGGTCGTGGCTTGTGTCAACGGGGAGTCCTTGAGAATTCTCACCGACATAATTCACGGCGTTGGTGAACTTTGGCCTGGTGCAATTATCGACGTCGTACCACCGGACCATGTGCCTGTACGTTCGGTCATGAAGCTATGGATCCCACCTCCAATCCTGGAGGACCGAACCATACTAAACATGATCAAAGGTCAGAACAAGGAGTACGGAACCGACGACTGGACCATACTGAGAGGACTGTCGCGCGACAATGGAAACGGCAAGGATCTCTGGATCAGCATTGGTCGGGAATCCAAGGGCCTCATCCTGCAGAAGCAAGGCCAGATGAAGGGTGGATTGGGCTGACTCCGGGCAATACTTCTGAGCTAGGATGTTAGGTCAACAGAGCAATCTAAGGGTGGTGCAGATAAATCTGCATCACTCCATGGTACCCTCTGTTGACCTACTAAGATTCATGGAGGAGGAGAGGGTTGATGTTGCACTCGTCCAGGAACCCTGGATCTAAGGCGAAAGGGTTCGTGGACTTAGTGCTCGCGGATACCATCTCCTCTTCCCCAGAAACGAGGGTAAGCCGAGAACATGTATCGTGGCAACAAACCTTATTCTGTGTAACAGGGGAGAACACCCCACTTTCCGGAATAAGGATCGTGCTCAGGTTATAGACATAACCGTATCGCTAAGCAGAGGCTCTCTGACCGTTGACAACTGGCATGTCTCCACCAAGTGCTTCTTTTCGGACCACTACAGGATACTGTTCGATGTCAACTGGTGCAGAGAGAAACCTAAATCCTGCCCGGTTAGTCGACCCCCAAAGCCCAACCACAAAGTGTGGTGGACAACAGAGCTCGGCCAGACTTAGAAGGAAACGAGGAAGCTCTTCAATAAAGCAAAATCGACCTACAAGCAAGAAGATTGGCACGACTACCGACTGGGTTTTTCTAAATTCAAAGGGGCGTGTCGGAAGGCAAGAAGAGACTATTGGGCAAAATTTTGCGAGGATATTGCCTGCACCAGTGAAGCATCCAGACTTCGACGTGTGCTGGCCAAAGATCCATCCAATCCGGAGTTACTATGTAACCCAGACGGAACGTATGCAAAAAACGTAT
>JAWNNO010005001.1:0-14782 GCA_035044985.1 Lordiphosa fenestrarum | reverse complement strand
TTTGTTGTTTGTTGCTGCTGCTGTTGTGGTTGTTGCTGGTATTGTTGTCTGCTTCAGGTAATGTTGTTGCTGCTGCTGTTGTTGGGGATCCATGGTATTTTTATTGGAAAAATTTACTGCTGCTGCTGCTTTTCCATAGTATATATTCCTGTAGATCCAGGTCTAGGTCTATTTAGACCAATGTCACGGTCGCCATGTAGAAGTTGGGGCGTTTCCAGGCCGATCCAGTGAAATAAACTTAGTCAGGTTGTTGAGTTTTTATTTATTAAATTTATTAAGCGAGGCACAAAGTGCACTCGGTCTTCGATGTGTATGTTCTTGGCACCAACTTCAGATTGATCGCTTAGAATTATGTTACGTTTTGCTTAAGCTAAAGTCGCGCAGCTACGCTGTCAGAAACGCTGGCAGCGGAGCGACTACATTATGTGTTTATTATTTACACAACGCTCAGAGCGGCGCTGTGCGGGAGAGAGTGTTATGTGCACATGGATTGGCTCATGTTAACTGCGCCGCCAGCTTATGCTAAATATGCCGACGCATCACTTATGAAGTTTGGAGGATCATATTACTTTGGCTTTGAGCGAGGGACTTGAATATACATAAACATTGCAACAAAGTGTAACAATGTGTGTAAGTTAAAATGTACTGGGTACAGGGGGTACTCTGTATGTGTGCATACCACATAGAAAAATATGTCAAAATGAATCTGAAAAAATGTAGCCGTAATATCCGAAAGTTTAAGAAGAGACATTCTAATTGGCTTTCGTTAAGTATGACAATTTTTTGGAAAGCCAGGAGGTGTGCGTTAAAGAAATGGGTCGTGTGAAAATTCTTTGAGCAAAGCACAATATAATTCAATGCGTAATCTTAACATAAAGAAAAATTCGGACATATATCCTAGCTACAAAAGTATTCAGGAAGCTAAATTACAGTTGAGAAATGCAGGAATAACTGCAACTAAAACATTGGCTGAAGTTTCATTGCAAAGCCTGTTAAACCATACTGCTAGCCGGATTGTACTTATGCAGAATGAGATTTTTAGTCATCTTGATATTAGGAGCTCCAAGTTGATTGTTAGCTACGGATTCGACGGCACAACGCGCCAGAGCATGTATAAGCAGAGATTTGAAGTAAACTAGCCGGATTCCCTAGACCAGTCTTTGTTTGTGACTACAATCATTCCCATTAAGCTAATAGATGATTCAGAGACTGTTGTTGTAGGCCCCTGGCCGATCCGAAATGTAAAAGAACAACTCTTTCAGCTCTTCTATACTGTGGTGTGAGGTTTTATTACCTATTCATAGGTTACAAAATTAAACTTAGAAATTATTAACAGAAATTTACCACTCACGCTCTTTTTCCTTCACAGGCGCCCTTTTTACTAAACCCAAGCGAGTAGTTATCGCGAACTAGTCGATCGAACGATACTTATCGATAGATATTATGGTAAATTCAGAAGTAATTATAATACTAAAGTTCTACTAAAGAAATACTAAAGGTGTGAGCTGACAACTTGTTCAAATATAGGGATTGCCAACTCGTTAAACTTATTTGAATATTTAGATAATAACGGTTAGTAAATTCTAATTCAAGTTTCTTCACAACATCCCCGCCACCGTGAATCTAGCCCATCTCTGATTCGCTCAAATCCAGCCGGGCCAGCATACATGACGGGCGACGAAGAACTCCAGTTTAGGTCTTCACGCTCGCCGAGCGAACTTGTCCGTCTCGTCCAGTGACCACTTCTATTATCTTGCCCATCTGCCAGTTGGAACGATGAACTGCAGCATCACATATGAGCACGAGATCGTCAACTGCAATCGGTTTCACTGGTTGAAACCACTTGGTGCGGCGACATAAGTCTGGCAAATATTCATCTAACCATTTTCGCCAGAAGGAATGGTGCAATTGCTGCACAATACGCCACTGTTTTCTCGTTGGTTGAAATACTTCATTCTGAGGGTGTGGGGTTTGGCTAGAATTTGAGATACCTAAAAGAAAGTGGTTAGGGGTAAGTGGGTCGTCTGTCGGACTATCAAGAGCTATGTGCGTAAGCGGTCGGGCGTTAACAATATTCTCTAACAATATTCGGATTCATTGGACAGTTGAACAACCACTCAATCTTCTCCGTCGCCAGTGCTTCTGCTATTTTGCCGTGGTTAAAATTATCTAGCAGTTGTTTCAGCTCCCGATCTGCCCCGGCAAAATTAGTACCATTATCCGACCGCATGCGAATGGATGTACCTCTCCTGTTCATAAAATTTCTTATGCACATCAAGCAAGCATCGGTCGACAAGTCATACGCGACTTCCAGGTGAATCGCACGGATGGTAAAACACGTAAATATGCATATCCAGCGCTTCTCAGTGCTTCTGCCTTTGACCACCAAGAATGGTCCCATGTAATCCATTCCCACGTACGTGAACGGCCTGACGTACGGAGTCAATCTGTCTTTGGGCAACTGTCCCATCATTGGCACGGTTGGTCGTGCTCTTTGAATTTTACATACCAGGCAGGATCTAGATACTCAGCGAACTTCTTCACGCAGGTGCGGAATCCAGAATCGACGACGAATCTCTGCCACACTGATATTTTCATTCTGGTGCTTCCATTTCACATGATAGTGTGTTACAACAAGCTTTGTAACGTAGTTCTTCTGAGGTAGGATAATTGGTCGTCTGGTTCCTGAGCTAACTGAGTTTGCATCATCAATTCGTCCATGCATTCTTTTCAATCCGTTCACATACAGATCCGGAGAAAGGTTCCACAATTTGCTGCCCCTCTCGATGCCTTCTCCTCTAGACAACATCTCCATTTCTTCGCCATACTCTTCGGATTGCACAACACGGCATACAACCATTTCAGCATTTACAATCTCGTCCACATCCAAATAGCTCTTACGCTGGGACTTGCCTTTCAAAACTCGCAACATCCACGACCCTGACGAGTCTCTGAAATGTAGAGAACCGATGAAAGATTGTCTCTGTTGCTTCTGTTACAACACCCATAAATTTAGCTCGCAATTCCAAATCCGTTGACTGAGCATCCCTTTCTTTTGGAATCCAATTCTCGTTATCGTGCATCAAAAATTGAGGACTACTAATCCAGAACGACTGACGAGATTCCTTCCTCAACTTTGTCCCAAAGTCTGCCGGATTCTCCTTTCCGGGTACCCAATGACATTCCTCCATGTTTGACCCTTCAAGTATCTCGTTAATCCTGTGCGCTACATACATCTTATATATCCTGTGGTCTGAATTGATCCATGCTTATACTGCTTTAGAGTCGGACCACTTATATTCGCGGTGCGGACGCACGTCGTGTCCGTCTAGTATAGCATTTCGTAGCCGGATCGCCATCACCGCTGATTGCAATTCTAATATGGGAACGGTGGACAATTTCATTGGTGCACATTTTGATTTTCCAATGACGAATCTTATTTCCCAAACGGTTTCCGCCTTTTTTCGCCAGTAACCAACCGCTGCATATGCTGTCTCACTGGCATAAGAAAACAAATGAAGCTCGACCTGACCGTTACTAAAGTTGGAGTCATAACATAAAGGGACTCGAATCTGTTCCACTGCGTTCAGCTGTCGAATTCAATTTTTCCATTCGACGGCATCCTATTCGTCTACTCGCTGATCCCAACTTATTTTCTTTCTCCATATGGAATGCAACAACAATTTTGGCATCAGCGAGTATTCGGCAGCTAACCCGAATAGATCATAAATAGTCATCGCAATGCGAAAAACTTCTCGTTTTGTGAGAATTCTAGTTTCCTCAAATACTTCTTTGTCTATCTTGCTAAGTGTCAGCAGGAACCTGAATTCGTCACTTTGTGTGTACCAATGCAACCCAAGAACTTTCTGGCACTGCGATGCACTGTTTCTGTCAAGGTTCACAGAATCTTTTGTTAATTCGTCAGCGAAGACATCGCTGCATGCTTTTGAACCTTGGTGGTGAATCGATATGCTGCTTTGTGATTCTTATGGCTTCATCCAGTTCCGAGTAACAATGCACGAAGTCATCAACATAATGGTTTCTTAAGATAGCTTCTGCAGCTTCAGGGTACTGCTCCCTATGTTCCATCGCATTCCTGTTCTTGACATACTGTGCCGACGCTGGTGAACATTTAGCCCCAAATGGCTTTCATCTCATCATTTGAGTTTTCTCTCCAGAGAAATCGTTGTGCACACCTGTCTTCCTTTCGGATGCAAATTTGATGAAACATCTTAACAATGTCAGCACATACTCCAATAGATTTTTGTCGAAATCTCATCAAGACAGTGCCCAATGGCTGATATTCATCTGGCCCACTCATTAGCTTTGAATTTAATGACACCCCGTTTACCTCAGCTACGGCGTCAAACACTATTCACAGCTTACTAGGCTTATTTGGGTGTATCACCCCGAAATGCGGCAAATACCAATCTCTTTTTGTTTCAGTGCTCATCTCGTTAACAGTAAGCTCTCTCATGTATCCCTTTTCTTTATATGCCCTCATGAGTCCTATGTACTGTTTTTGGTATTCTGGGTTCAACTTGAATTTTCGTTCCAAAGAATGTTGTCTCTTCTGTGCCATTGTTTTACTCTCGGGCATAGCAATATCATCTTCTACCCAAAGCAGGCCCGTCTCAAAACGGTTTCCGACATGTCTTGTTGTAGCCTGCAGGATCTCCTTCGACCTTGCTGTCTCCCGCCCCTCCATGTGTTTCTGTACAATGCGCACACCCATCTCCGCGTCTGTGATAAAGTATCGTACTAAATGATCGATCTCATCATCACGGCTCTCGGTCGCCAGATACGCTCCATTAACTTTATCTTCGCGTCTGTCTTAGCACTTTCCATATATCACCCAGCCAAGCTTGGTTTTAATAACAGCAGGTCCACCTAATCCAGGTGACCGTATCTTGTTTGGCATGCCCAGATGCACATTATCATGACCTATCAACAATTCAGGGACCGCATCGCTGTAATCTTCAAAAGAAATATCCTTGACATGACGATATTTAACAGGCAGATCAGCCATCTTTATTGTCTGCTTCGGCAAACGCAAGTTCTTTATGGTCCTAACCCCTTTCAAATCAAATATCGTATGACCTCTCATTCCTGATATTCCTAGATCAAAACGACTTGTCAATTCAGTTGTTCTTTTGTTGCCAAACCATTGCAACGTGAGATTTTCTTTCGGTCCCTTTAGACCCAATGAGTCTGCCAGACTCTCATTCATTAGGGACACAGCGGACCCTTCATCGAAAAAGGCATAGCATTCGACTGTTTTCCCATTTGCATGGAGCCTTACCCATAATATTTTTAACAGCAGTGTCGACCCACTGTACCCGAGAAGGCTTTCTTTATTCCAGACTCGTTCCCATTTGATGATTTAGCTACAATTACTTGTTCCTTGTACAATAGTTTATGGACTTTCTTACAACCCGCATCTTCGCATTTGTGCTGAACCTTGCACTTGAAGCTCTGGTGTCCCTTGCGCAAGCAGTTGAAGCATAACCTCCCATTACGCACAACAGTCCATCTCTGTTCGCATGCTAGTTTGGCGAACTTATCACAATGATCCAAGTAATGTTTACCACCGCAGTTGCAACATGTGACTTCATCCTTGGCCTCATGTACATGAAAATTACTAACTTTTTTCTCGATTGGGGCCCGCCACCGTTTGAGAGTCAACCAAACACGATTGTTGAATGATATTGGTGCGTTTTCGCAGCCACATGCTAAAATGCTTTACTGTTATACATTCCTTTACTGAATCTGCGTATTATGCCCAATTTATACGCTGACTGATCGGCAGTTTCAGGAGTAACTCTTCTAGCAACATCGGATTCGTCAAATGTTGCTTAGCATCGCTTGCTTCTAAGAAGAAGTCAAATTGCCCACCATAGTTGTGAATTCTATAAACTGCTCCAGTTTAACCTTCGAAATATTCGGACTAGCTCTCACACGGCATATTTGGCTCTTTACAAGTACCTCTGGTATTCCAAATCTCATTTTAAGCGTTTCCATTGCATCTGCAACGCTTTGGCTATGGATAAGCAGACACTCAACAGTTTCCCTAGCCTTTCCTGTAACTGCTTTCAGCAAGTGGAGCAAGTTCTGTAGATCAGTGTATTCATATTCTTCGGTTGTTGCATAGAACGCTTCCATGAACTTTGGCCATGCTTCAGGGGTTCCGTCAAAGGGTGGTAAATCATACAGCTTCTTTGTTGGTTCCATTCAAGACCTTGGTGATACGCCATACACAGTTGTCCCATGGCGCACATTCCCCTCGAGATTCGAAACATGCGCAGTGCCACCATAGGGTTCACTCGCAGCGTCTTCCTCAGCAGAATCGAAACAAACGTTCTCTTTATGGCCAGTTTTAATCTTGGACTCCACTACGGCGTCTACTAACTTCGACAACCTTTGCTCAAATCAGTTCATTTGTTCCGCATGATTCATAGCAGCTCCCAACTGAAGCCTCTGCATTTGTTGTAGAAAACCTGTCATTTCTTGTCTCATTGAATTTTCTTCAACGCTTGCCCTACGTTTCATGCTTTTTACTGTTTGCGGAATTTCATCATCGCTGCTTCCTAATGCAGCTCCCGCCTTTTCTGGTGACGCCATTTGTAATTCCTCAATCAGTTTGGTCTTAGCTCTTGTATGAACCATCAAACAGAAACCCACACCCAAACCACTAACTACAGGCGCTCACCTTCAACCGATCTCGGTTTCCTTGAAATCGTGCTCACTTCTGAGAATTCTTTGACTCGAAAACAATTCTCGATCCATCTCTTGGACTGATGCTGTTGGTGGTATCACCGATCCAGTCATGGACGATTAAACTCTTGTTATGGTATCCTTGATGATCGTCTCAAGGTCTCCTATCTGAATATTATTTTCACAGCGCGTATTAGGATGTGGCGCTGGTCGAGGTTGTTGTGGTGGTCTACCTTTTCTGTCGGCTGGCCTCCCTTTCGGTACGCTTTTTCTCTTCGCTCCTTGATTACTTGGAGTACTACCTGGTAAGTTTCGGTTTCCATTACTGGTACTATGCGACTGATCCTCTAACACTATTAAGGCCGATGCCTCTCCTGCAGCGGGTGCTTGTATTGCTTCAAACTGTTGTGTAAGTGAACGAGTGTAAGGTCGCGTTATGGGTGGGAGAACTCTTTTCGGAGAATGATTTCCCACTACAATTTTTAAATCTTTTACCTGTACTACTGCTAAACACCTGGGACACTCATTATGTGTTATTAAGCGAGTCTCAAGGCAAGCTTTATGGGAAAGATGTTTGCACTTCGTTATTATGCATGGTTGCGTATCCTGCATACGATCTGTACAAATAATGCAAATATTTTCTTCCGCCTCAACCTGTTGCTGGGTATCGGGTATCCTCAAAACTATATTTAATTGGCATATTTATTATAAATTCCTTTGACAAGGGGAGACATAAACCTAAAATAATTACTACCGTTTACAACTCCGAGTGAAGGATAATTTTACTTGGGCTATTTTAACTAATTTTGTTTTCCTTACGCGCCTATCTAACTAGAGTTATCCTGATCTATATAGAGCGGACAAGAATACGACTGTGCATATTCTTTCTATTCCAGCAGAACACTGATTCAGTATACCATTAATTCTGCAGACCCCATAGGTAAATCAGAGTCATGAAATTTAGTAAGTTCTTTCACTAGATGTAATGCTGAACATAAATTTAATACCAATAATCTTGGTCGAAGGAGTTCAATTGTTCAAACACTCGAATTCCAAAGATGTATAAAAAAATTAGATACTCAACTTAAAACATTTCTCTTAAAAGCTCCTTCATTTCATTCGAAAACAATCGAGCTATTTTCTTGACGTAAGTTGTATTTGACCTTGCTCTTGCACTGAAATTTATTTATGCACTTGGTTTCCCCTAATCCAATTTCAATCTTCACTTAGCTTATGCTTTGTTATTTGGCCACTTATTTAAAAGATTTCACAGATTTCTTCGTTAGTTCAGCAGACGCTAAAACTTATCATTCCAGAAGAATAACCTATTTTCTTCGTATTTAATTACAACTTAAATCAATTGGGACATGAACAAAACTATGGAACCATTACATTTGCTATCTTTTTTTTTCACTAACTATAAAAAGTTTCGTGGTCTTCACTTTTCGGGCAATCAAATTCCCTATGCAACGTAATGATTTCCAAACTTAGCTTTGCCACACGTGTTGGACGCCAAAAATCTATATGTAATAAATTGCCTGACTCGCGTTGCATCCAGAATATATCTGAAACGTACGATCTTGAGAGCAGTGACAATCTTTATAGATCCTTGAGTTGTGTCAACCTGTCAATCTCAAGTAAGCCAGTTTATCATCAACTAAACAGCGGAGCGGGGCCCATTACTTACTAGCTCTAGCGGGATGGGGGGGGGGTTGTTGCTGCCGTAAATGATCACTACCATACAAATTTTTATTATAGAGTCCCTCCTGATACTACAATCCTGGGGAAAACTTTCCCGCGAAATTCACAAATGCGTTAATTGGTCAAAGGGGCCAATCCAACTCTTCAATCTAAAATTTAACACACACATTGCACACTCTTCGTTGTAAACGGAATGGGGTAGACTTACGTGTTAATAGCCACTCCCAGTTCTATACCCACCCAACCATGGTCTTTTAATATAAATGTTGCAAAAGACCCCAAAAGAACTAAAGAATTATTTTTAGTTACGCTCCCCTGTCATTGGAATTAATTAAAACAAGAAAGAAAGTCGGTCAAGCCCGACTATAACATACTCTGTACCAAGAAAATTTGTCTTTTGATCATAACTCGAAAACCGTTTATCCGATCTTCTTCATTTCTTTGGCGGATCGATAAGTTATCCTAATAACTAAATATGTCCAGAAGGAAAAAGCCATCTATCTTCAAAACTGTGGGTGATATGACGTTTTTTCTAAATTGCAGGGGCGTGACCAAAATTGAAAATAAACTTGATCTGCCTGCAGACATAAGAAGCATACTATATGTCCCATAAATGTCAAACCTCTATCTCTTACCATCTCTGAGATCTGTGCGTTCATACGGACAGACAGACGGACAGACGGACAGACTGCCAGACGGACAGACGGACATGGCTATATCGACTCGGCTGTTGATGCTGATGAAGAATATATATACTTTATGATATCGGAGATGCTTCCTTCTGCCTGTTACATACATTTGCACGACTTTAGTATACCCTTTTTACTCTTCGAGTAACGGGTATAAAGAATACTTGAAAGGAGACTATTATGATCGAATTGCCGTATGGCTTGACAAACTATGTTTTTTAGCTCTCACTTCTTCAACATTTGCACATTTAATTTGATCGAATTTGGCCTTACAGGTTTTCTGTGTTTAATTTTTGTTGCACATTTCAATATTTTTGGGAGTAGAATTTTGTATATTTGTAGAACTGGGTTTTTTGACACTTTTGGCTGTCGTACAGCGTATGCTCATTGGGCTAGCAGAGAGAGAGGGGGCTTTGGGAGTCTTTTGGGTGGCCCTAGGAGGGCTTTGCTTTTGTTCACTGGCCTGGCGGTAGCCTTCCGCTTGATCACACAAAAATTATCTTAGTACAATAAAACTAGAGCCCAAATTTCTCTCGCCGATCTTGCCTCACTTTTCACTTGCACTTTTCACCCACTTTCCGCTGCTGGTTACAGATGCTCGTTCGATGCCTTCGCCTTTGGCGTTATAGGGTATTTTGCTGGGAAAGCTGATGAAAATTCAGACTCCATATGGTTTCTGGCTTTTGCAACCTTGATGGCTGTAAAACATAAGGTCATAAGTAGGTAGCCAACGATGGCAAATCGTCTGGTTATTACCTTGCTCGGCGTGGATGCCACATTTGACATGGATCAGACTCAAATAGACGGTTCTGCCTATGGAGTCTCAAATTATATTGCCTCTTTTCTGTTGGAATATTTAGACCAAACCAACAAACGTACCGGAGACGGGAAATTGACTAAAAGAAAATGCATAATTTCCACGTTATTTTGGATCTTCGTCCAAAAATTCCAAAATGTCAGAATAGTTACCTTGGCAGCTTCTTAGCTGTTGCAGCTGTAGTATTTCGTTGGTTTTGGGCAATTTTAGCCAAGGATGGCTTAGAATTTTTCGGACTAAGTTTTCCGATTCAAGTTAGAAATCCCATGTGGATATAATAATTCCAGGAACTTGAATATTTAGCAATGAACTGAATTAGTTGACGGCCTCCCAACAGAAAAGACTGACGGTGGGCAAAGTCAATGGTATGTAACCCCGGGGAGGTAAGATGAGTCTCTATTCACCACAGGGTGAAAAGGTGAAGCTCTTCTTATCGCAAAACAACACAGCCTTGAGATGCTTATCGTCTCAATGCTGATCTCGTAAGGCGCAAATTTTGAATTCAAAATTTTATTACAACGGAAATTCATTCTATGGTTGTATGCGACCATTACATCGTTGCCGCTAAGGTAACGTTTCCATTATTTTCTTTATTTATAACATGTTCTTATATCCCACCTTCGTCCGATATTGAAATTTATATGCACCATATAGCCTGCATTAAAGGTGTTTTAGACCAATTACGGGACATTGACTCATAGGTTGTTGTAGGTGATTTTAACTTGACAAACATCACATGGTCAAATCCTAATGGGTCGACTTACCTTGTACCATAAGTACAGCATGATTTTTTAGATTGTCTGCTTGACATGTCTCTATTTCAAATTGATCCTGTACAAAACAATTTAAACAAATTGTTAGATCTTATTTTTGTCACTGATAGCAGCAATGCCAGTGTCTCTAGGTCTCCGCCTCTATCACTCCCCGAAGAATCTTACCATCCTACATTTGAAGTCTTGCTTTCAGTATTTGGACCTGCCCCTTCAAATTCCATAATCCCCAATATACCTCGTCGTTGCTTCCGTAAAGGAAACTTCACTTTGCTAAGTCAACTCTTTTGTACAACAGACTGTTCTCCATTGTATAATGCGGTTGATTTAGATATTGCTGTAACCTTTTTCTACGAGTCTTTTAATTCTCTCTTAGATATATGCATTCCTAATAGCGTCACTAACCGCATCACTAAATTCCCCTTGGTACTGCCCTAGACTATCTAATTTGAAAAATATCGAATCTAGACGCTTTAAAAATTATAAACGAACTGGTTCTGCGATTGATTTTTGTAAATGCATTTTCAATATCAAAATCTAACTTTACACTTTTTAACCCTGAGTGCTATAACAAATATCTTGCTCGGTGCAAAATTCGATTCGCACAAGATCCAAAGCAATTCTATTGCTTTGTGAACTCTAAGCGTAGATCTTCTTCTTGACCATCCTCTTTTATTTCTGGGTAACCAAAAGGCTAGCAATGATTCCACAGCTGCTGATTTATTCGCTGACTTCTTCCAATCAATTCCTCTGTCCAATGTGCGAACACTTCTTATCCTTATAACATTACTGCTTCCAACTCTATATGTGATCCCAAAATTTCCGAAACTTCTCTACTTTCATTTTTAAAATCACTAAAATTTTCATTCTCTCCTGGGCCTGTCAACATTCCTAGCTGTGTGCTCAATAAGTGTTTTTGTTCGTTATGTAAACCTTTGCTTAAGCTTTTCAATCTATCACTCAATTCGTCTGTCTTTCCATCTCTTTGGAAAGAATCTTATATTATTCCTCTCCATAAAAAGGGGAGGGAAGTCGGATATATTAAATTACAGAGGCATTGCTAAGCTAAATTTAAAGGCAATTTAACTCTTAAGAATTGGTTAATAATGATCATTTTTTTAGGAATTACTATGTTTTCGTTTTATGTACATTGCGTGTGCTACTGACAGCTTTTTGTAATTGTAAAAGAGGTTGATAATATGAATAACTCAGGTTGTGGAGTTATATCATGGTCAATGTTTTGGTTAATCAAAGAAATGGCATCCGAATTTGTCATATCCATTCACAGAGTCTGCTTAAAAAACATACGAATTTAGGTATTTGTTTGTAAAGTTAAATGTAGATGTTATCTGTGTTTTAGAAACGTGGTTTGTCCCCCAATTATGTGATAAGTTGATTTTATGTGATGGTTTCGATGTATATAGATCTGATCGCGTAGGCCATGCTGAGAGTGTTGCAATATATGTTCGGAAAAAACTAAAGTCTAAAGTCATCTGTAAACACCCGCTTGAAAGTGCTATTGAGTATCTATTTATTCAGATATTGGGACTTAATAATGAAATTAAAATGCTAATTGGCTGCCTCTATAGACCAAATCGTTATACTGACTACATAGAAGTAATTGATGTTATTTCAACCTTACCTTTAGACTTTACTGACATAATAGCTGGTGACATTAATAGTTATATGTTGACTGAACGTATCTTAGCAGATGGCATGGCTTCGTTGGGTATGGATTTAGTCAACTCAAGTATACCAACACATTACACGAACACCTCTGACACTTTACTGGGCGTATTTTTTGTAAATGAAACAGTCAAGATCCTTTTATATGATCAGGTGGCAGTACCAGTATTCTCAAAGCATGACTTAATTTTCTTTATAAGAGTGACGAAACCATATGGCATAGAGACTTTAAAAATATTAACATTAGGCTATTCCATGATGAATTTATAAATTATAGCTGGGACGAAATATACAGATCAAGCGATGTGAATTCTCAGGTGAAAACACTTCAACTGTTTATTAAAAATTTGTACGATGCATTTATATCCATTCAAAAGAAAGTATTGAGACTAAGTCAAAAACCGTGGTTTAATGATAATATTGCCAAGCAAATCTCCTTGACAGATTCAGCATACAAGAAATGGAAAATATATAGGACTTCACAACATTATCAACATTTCAAAATTTTAAGAAAATAAGTTTATGAACTGATAAGGACTGCTAAGAGCTCCTATTACTCGTCAAAATTTGAAAGTGCAATTACTACCAGACATAAATGGATTAAAATTAGAAATCTTGGAATTGGAAAGCAAAAAAGTAGTATTAGAGTTGACGCTGAAATCAATGATCTAAACTGTAAATTTGTGCAATCTGGAGTAACTGAAGTTACATCTAATCCATATCTTGAATTGATGCCTAGTCATAACTGTGATAGTAGTTTTAGCTTTATGTGTTTGACTCAGTGTGATGTTCTTGAGTCTGTTCTTAAAATTAAGTAAAATGCAGAGGGCCTGAATAGATTGAATCCAAAATTTCTGAAGATTTTCCTGCCTCAATATTCCTTTTATTACTCACATGTGCTAAAATTATACCCATTCCGCAAGGAAACAACGAATACAGACCGATTTCCATCATACCGTTTTTATCCAAAGTTTTCGAACAAATAAAGGCTCAACAAATAAGTATGGTTCTGACAAATAATTTATTGCTGGGTAATAAGCAGTCGGGATATAGGAGACATAGAAGCTGCACCACGGCAATTGTTAGTATTACGGAGGATATAAGAAGGCAAATGGACAACGGAGATGTGACTTTTTAAACACTTCCTGATTTCAGTAAAGCTTTTGACACTGTCAATCATGAAATCTTACCCTGCAGTACTGGGCATTAGTTCCAAGCTGGTGAAATAAGCGGTTACCAGAAGACCACCCCTACTTACTTTACTAACCTTAAGCAACGCTTTTTCTCAATTCCAATTTTGTATGAAATGTCCGCAAATAGGGTCAATCGCCACCACCTCGTTTACCCGGGAACTGGTGAAATAGGACTACTTACATATGACCCAAAGTAAGGGTCCCTAAAAAGAGTACTTACTTAAAACCTCATGTAAGGGTCGGTAAAAAGACTACCCATGCTAAGCGTACTTATGTATGAAAAATCACTCATTATAAGTTATTAAATAATCACAACTACCACTGTTAAATTCAATTTTTCTTTCCTGGAGTAGAAACGCCTTCCTTCCTTATTACTGAATTTATTGCATCTGGCAATAAGAAAGATTATAAATTTTAATTAAATTGACTATAACACTGTGTTACACATTGATGGGGACCAAACAATTTGATAGATTACAATGCACATATTACAAATCTGGTCACAGAAAAATTCCCTGAAGCAAGGATTCGGAGATATAGGACCTGAAAGTTGGAAAAAAGCTTTTTTTGTGGTCATGAGTAACATTTAAGCTTCTTAAATTCGTATTTTTAATTAATTTTTGGACTTTTATAAACCGAGATATTAGAAAAGGGCAGACTATCCGAAACTCACATATACATACATAACAAGTAGGGGCGCTGCAGTCGAGCTTCCCGACCACACAATACCATGTTCATTAGTTTTCATTTATTTGTTTTTGAATTTATGAAGATGAATGTAACCGGTAAATTTTCATCCTAAATGTAGGCAACACTTTTTTCTAGTCCTGACCAACAACTGGGGGTGCTCTTATCAGCTCAACTGTTCCGCTTATAACTCCGGTGTTTTTTGTCCAATCTGATTCATTTCAGAATAGATAGATATTAGGCCTAGCCCGATATATACTATACCACGAGGCTCTAAAATTGAGGATCTGACGGTTTTTTAAGTCTACGATGTCTAGAGGAGGGCTTGGTTTTTTGGGGATAAAAAGGGGACGGGGTGGAATTTTCCAAATCTGTAACAAACTTGATCTGCGTACAGCGTAAATCTACCTTCATGCGAAAATTTGTGGGTGCTATCTCTTATAGTCTCTGAGATCGACGCATTCATACAGACAGACAGACGGACAGACGGACGGACGGACAAACGGACATGGCAATATCGACTCG
>JAWNNO010004998.1:0-20509 GCA_035044985.1 Lordiphosa fenestrarum | reverse complement strand
TTGCAATGCAGCCGAGATGGAGAAAGAGATGCGGTTTTTGGGACAACTGGAACAACTTTATGCAGCCCGTAAACGCGTGTGTGACTTGCGAGTCTTGGTTGAGAATGCGACTTTTTCTTCGTTTCCTAGTATGAAAATGGTGCTATACATTGGATGAAACTGCTGTAAACTATTTTCCACACCACCAATTTGAGGTATAGTTAAAAAAAAATCGCTCGATTTTTTTTGTTAATTATTGCCTGTGCTTTTTTTTTTAAAATTTTGCTTGCGGCCCATTCATGACTATTAAAATGACTTACCTCGGAAAATTCCACATTATTAATTATGTTGCACTTATTTGGGTTGTAAAGCTTCCCGATTTCCAAAAATAGTTGGTGGATTCTCTGGGAGTGATCCGGGAACTTTTTGAAAAACTGCAACTTCGCCAGGTATCCTATCTAATGCTCTTTTTTCCTTCCAAATTTAGGAAGCTGTGACCGCATGTCTCTCCAAAGCCTTTCGATATTCTGCGTGTGCTCTTTAGTTGTGGGATCAACAAAGTTTTTTGAGTGGTTCACAGTTTCATGTGAAAATCCATCTTCCTCCAGGCAATTGTACGCCTTCCAACAATCTGACATTATTGTGGTTCCTGCGGCGATGCGATTCTGGATTATTTCCAGCAGTGTCTCTTTTCGGCGATCTTCCACCGGAACTATAAAAAAATCTCCGGACTCTCTAGCAATGCCCCCGAAGACCCACTGTCCTTCTACTATGCGGAAACAGTTGAACTTACGCTTTCCAATTTTGGCTTCGTCAATTTCGACGGTAGTTCCAGGTCCTCCAATTACAGGACAGCAGTTTCTTAAGGACCAGACTATGAAAAACCTCCCGAATAAAACTTTTCCAGTCAATAATAGTGGGCCTGGACCACCCAAATTCCTTTTCCAAGAAATTGATCTCACCAGCTACTCTTACAGTGTCCCAAACAATAAACTTTGCTATTTAGCACAGAATGTGTTTTTCCGGACACTTTCAGAAAACTCGCACTTCATTTTTAGCTTCTTCTTATGAGCTCCTTTCTGGACGGTCAATATTTTCCTACACCGGAAACGTCCATTCGCTGCCGTGCACTTTGAACCACAATTTGGACACGTTTTTGACCTTAAAATGCAGCCGTGATCTTCCACAAATTGCATTATCTCCTCTTCCGACTTAGCGAAAAACTTCATTACCGTATTTACGCAACTTGGGCAACTCATTTTTCGTCGATTTGATTGGTGGTCAGAGCTTACTACGAATATTTTGCTTACCAGAAACAAATTTTTAAATTTATAAATGACAGTTAAGGCAAAAAACAATCTGTTTTTTAAACAAAAAAATGCAACTTTCAAATAATTTTTACCATTGAACCGCGAGAGTCCCCCGCGATCTGAAGACGTCATAGTTCTTGTAAATTCGCGGTCCATCGAGGATATTTTGCTAAAGCTTCGAGAGAGTTTGAGAGAGAGAGTAGGAGAGCGAGTGGGAGAGCGAGAGTGAGCGGCGCTCATGGACGCTCTTTATGTATGCGGTTGTGTCTGTGTGTGTGTGAACAACAAAAACGATCGCTCAATCGATTGTCAGAAAAAAAATACATTTAAGGAA
Source organism: Lordiphosa fenestrarum (assembly GCA_035044985.1). Lineage (NCBI taxonomy): Eukaryota > Metazoa > Arthropoda > Insecta > Diptera > Drosophilidae > Lordiphosa > Lordiphosa fenestrarum. The sequence continues at coordinate 18,886 of JAWNNO010004998.1, read as the reverse complement.
TCAATCCAATACTAATGGAAATATTAATTAAAACAATTTAAGCATTAGTAATGTTAATAAAAAATAATAATTTTAATACACAGCTAAGTTTGTATTCATCAAGACTACAACGATCTTTATCACCTCCTCTCAACAGATCTCTCTCTCTTCTCCTTAAAAACGTCCCTTTACACTTATCTCCGGGAAAATCTCTGACCATTCCCAGCTGTGAATAGGGGCATAGCTTGCCGGACTGGCTAATAAATCTTCCCCCACCGGGTCAGAGATTTTTCGGTTATCTTTTTAGTTTTATTTTAATATATTTTTAATTTGTAATTTTCTATTGTTGGTCACTCTTCCATTTTATCTTTAATTATAGTTTTATGCCTTTATTCCTCTCTGTATTTGTAAGCCTGCATTTTCTTATTCTTTTTTTCTTACCTCTAGACATCTCTTCAGGCCTGTTCCGGGCTTCACAAAATTTATTAAACTTAAAATGAAATTAAATTCGAACGATTTTGTGTTCGCTGTTCTGGTATTCGACTTGCAATTTGACTGTTTCATTTCCAAACAATCAAACAATTTGAAACAATCAAAATACAAACTCTGCAATAGCTTAATATGGCTGTTTAATATTATATCTCGCTTTATTTTAATAGCACTTAATGAAAATTACGAACTTACATCTGATTTCACATGCTCCAAGCAATGTGAATTCAAATCGAGCAATTCTATCAAATTATGAAAACCAGAACAGGTAGCCAAGTCGAAATAGAGAAAATTTAATGTAAGTGAAAAACTGAACAGGCCTGTATATTTGTTGTTAAATGGTTTTGTTAGCTCTAATATCGACTCTGACCACAACAGGCTGTGAATCGGGGCATAGCTGGCCGGACCGGCAATTAAAAATCCCCCACCGAGTCGGAGTCGTTATTAGTTTATTTTGTAATTTTGTTAGGCTTTCTTTTTATGCCTCCTTAGTAAATAAGCCTTTTTATAACGTGCTTTTAAATTTGTTGACAGCCTTTGTTTGTCGACTATTAATAAATAAATAAATAAAAATTTTTTGCTACAGCGCAAAATAACCCACCCCCAAATACATAAACAAAACAAACAAAAATCCACATCCGCGAACAACCTTACGCTTCAAGAGTACGCACAGCACTGAACGTGGAGGTACTTTGCAGAGAACTCACACTTATGGCACCTCACCTTATATTGTTGCATCATGGCTAAGCAGTTGGAGGCCCGAAAAATTTCTCAAGGTGAGACAGCACTACTATATAAAGTTGGACATTTTAGTTCATTTTGATTACATAGTTCATTAGTTCATTTTTTCATAACCTATTCACTTTTGAACTTTAGTTCATTTTCTATCTATAGTTCATTTAATGAACTATAGCCAGGGGTCGTAAATTAACAAACAATATTTTTAACACGAGAAAAGTTAACACAAAGAAAAAATACAGTGTGTAAAAAATTTTTTATTTTCACACGTGTAAATAACATTTTTTTCACAAGAAAAAAATTATTTTTTTCATGAAACTAACACGAAATCACAAAATTTCTCACACGCGTGTAAAAAATGTACAGAACATTTTTTTACTGCATTGGTGCTCATTGATTGGTCAGATCGAGCCGATCGCAATTTTTATGGCCCTCAGGCACAGGCACTCGCGTCTTAAAATTTTCCACCCCCGTTTGTCAGCTCAGTGTGCCTGTCCGAGTCGCAGCCGCGCACGAGAATACGACACACAGCCGACTCTCATATACACACCAACACCAATGCAGTGAAAAAAATATTCTGAAAATTTTTTACACGCGTGTGAGAAATTTTGTGAAAAAAATTTGCTTTCATTTTTTTTTACAGAAGGCTGCTAAAATTTCTCACACGCGTGATAGAATCATGCGTGAGCAAAATGTTCGTGTTAGTTTCATAAAAAAAATAATTTTTTTCTTGTGAAAAAAAATGTTATTTACACGTGTGAAAATAAAAATTTTGTTCATTGATTAATTAACATCAATGAACAAAATTTTTTTATGACTGAAAAATATCATTTGAGCATTTTACGAACCCTGACTCTAGCTCATTTTATGAACTATAGCTCATTTTTTGAGCAGCTTTGAAGAGTGGCGCTGCCAACCGCACTGAGTTCGCAGCATTTCAGAATTCCGGTGAATTACCACATTTCTTTCGAATGCGTTAGATTGTTAAATGTGTTTAGTGTAGTATTTAACATGGCTTTACGTAATTGATCGACTGTGTGGGACCACTTTATTGCTGAAGCAGATGGAAAATCTGCTTAATGCTGCTATTGAAAGAAGGCCTCCAGTATCCAAAGCAGATTTCTTCTGTTTTGCACATTCCACAGATAAGTTAGCAGCTGCTATAAAAGAACTTGACCGATATTTGGCAGATGATATTATCGAACGTACTGCAGATCCACTTCAGTGGTGGAAGGAGAGAAAATCGATTTACCCTCAGCTCTTTGAATACATGCAGAGGAGACTTTGCATAGTGGCAAGGGCAAATAGTAAGAGAGAGAAGAAGCTTGTTATTTCCAGAAAATGTAAATGCACTAACATTTTTGAACAATAATATGTAAAAGTAAGTGCTTTTTTATTTAATTCAATTAATGAGGTTTTAACATAAACATTTTTTTTCAGACTCTTTCCATATATTTTTGCCTGCGAAGCCTTTGTCTGCTCGGAATGTTAATCTGATTTTATACCTTTACAGAGGGTATTCTAATTTTAGTCATATGTTTTTAGTGCCAAAATAGTGTATCTTCCACTACAAACTCCTGAGCAATGTCTCTACTTTAATATGTCCGACCGTCGGCCTGGCCGTCTCGCTGCTTCAATCTACTCCATCTACTATTTTCTTTAATATTATAGTCTTCGCCATTAACTTACAAAAAAAAGTTTATTTTCTATAAATAAATGTGTTTATATTAAAATTTTAATGAAAATGTAAATAATAAACTTATGAAGTCAACAAAATGAAATAACTCGAACAGTCCTAAAAATGTTTATTGCGTTTGAGAAATACTTTATAGTGAAACATCTAAAAGTATCTTTAACTATGCTTCATAACAAAAAAAAACTATAATTTATATTATCAAAAAATGAACTATAGTTAAAATAATAAACTATAGTTCAAATAATGAACTATAGTTCAAAAAATGAACTATAGTTCAAAAAATGAACTATAGTTCATTTTTAAGACATAGTTCATTAGTTCATTTTAACCCCTAGTTCATTTGAACTAGGTCACAAAATTTGGCACAACTTTACTACAATACTATATTGCCATGTGCGGCATTGCACGACAAGCAGACTTGGCTAACGGTTACGTGGTGCGATTCATTGTGGATGGGCTGCAGGACAAGACTGGAGCTGCGACAGCTCTAGCTTATTGCGAGTCCCTTGGTGAACTGCTTAAGAAAATCATCGTAAACGACAAGATGAGAATGATGCGTACTCAGATGCCACACCGTGTAGAAGAGATGAGTAAGTCGAGAAGTAGCGGAACGGCGAGTCAACAGCAGGTCCCTAATGCCCTTCGCTGTTATAATTGCCGTCAACTTGGACATATGATGAAAGATTGCGGCCGACCTAAGAGACCTGATGGTGCCTGCTTTAGTTGCCATAAATACCAGCAGTGCCCCAAACGTAAAGTGACGACTATTATAGCCGCTGTTCAAGGTCTGGATGCGGCGAATAAGAATATTTGTGAAGATTTGGCTGCAATTCAATTAGTTGAATTATGAGTTCCATCTGGTGAAGAAAGAGTCACAAGTGTAGTAAGTTTATTTCATACTGGTAGTCCAGTAAGTTTCATTCATAAGTCATTAATCCCGAAATACGTTAAGTTAAGTTTTAAACAATGTGAATTCCAATGATTGGGTAGAAACTCTATTTCTGTTTGGGCCAAAATAAAATGCCTTATTAATTTTGCTTCGAAGTTATATACAATTTGGTTATATGTAGTGGATGACAATATATTGCCGTTGCCAATACTTTTAGGACGGGATTCACTCCAAATAATGGAGATTCAATAAGTACATAAGAAGAATATAAATGCAAGATTTGAATTACCGTTGAACGAGAAAAATATTGAAATTATGGACTCTACTTGTGCATCTTTGTTCACCAGTAACCCCTTAAATATTCATAGTATAAGTAAGATAAGCAAAAACCAAGGCAATAGCGATAAGTTACTTAAGCATAATGACCAATACGATGTCGAAAATGCAGTTCAGAATGGCAGCAACTTTGGTGACTTCTTGGCGTGCATAGAAGTGAACACGAATGCGGAGATTAATACGGGATTTGATTTTGGTATAGCTCGGGCAGAAGAATGTCGTACCTTAGTAAGGTTGCATTACGTGAACAAAGAGGTTGATTATAGAGCGAAGCCTAAATACCAAATGACTATAAGATTAACCGATACAACCCCTTTTCATTGTTTTCCGAGCCGATTATCATACTTCGAGGGAGAAAAAGTAGCAGAAATAATCGAAGATGTGTTGAAGAAAAGCATTATACGACCTAGTAAGTCCCCATATGCCTCCCCTGTGGTCCTTGTGAAGAAGAAGTTAGGAGAAATTCGTAAGTGTGTTGATTATCGCGGAATGAATAAACGCATTATTAAAGATAATTTTCCATTACCCCTTATAGAAGACTGCCTAGAGTATTTTGAAGGGAAATGTTGTTTTTCCATAATTGATTTTAAAAGCGGTTTCCATCAGATAAGAGTTGATGAGAATACTGTACAATACACTGCATTTGTGACCCCTCAAGGACAATTTGAATATCTGAGAATGCCCTTTGGACTAAAAAACGGTTCTGCAATTTTCCAGAGATTCATTTCAGAAATACTTGCTGACTTTATCAAGAATAAGAGCATAGTGGTGTACATGGATGATATAGTAGTTGCGACTAAGAACGTAGAGGAGCATCTGGAAATTTTGAGAAAGCTATTGGACCGCATCAGTGAACATAGTTTAGAGATCAACATGAAGAAATGTGTATTTTTGAAGAAAGACTGTGAGTTTTTGGGTTACAAAGTGGACCTACATGGAATAGTACCTAGTGATTCTCACTTAGAAGCCTTAAGAAGTTTCCCGGTGCCTCAATCCATTCAGACACTTCACTCATGCCTTGGCTTTTTCTCTTATTTCCGACGTTTTGTGCTGGTCAAGAGCCAGTGTTAGTAACGGTCAAAAACTGGTTGTTGATGGCTGGCTGGATGGATTGTTATTAATAATTTTACGGAATTTGAATCATTTTTAGCAGAATCTTCAACAAATATATATATTTACTTATAAAAAATAGATATTGTGAGTTTTAGTCTCAAAATTTTGCAAAAAACCACAAAAACCAATTTTTGGCCGATCATTCCTATGGGAGCTATATAATATAAACGTCCGATCTGCCTAATGTTGACATTTTTGCAAAGCTTAATAAATATAAAGACCACTTGTCAAGTCAACTTGTCAACTTGTGTCACTTGTCAAACACTGAGAGAAAATTATATGTAAGTTTTAGCAACAATTATTTAATATTATTAAGTAATGAAAATTTTTACTAAAATAAGATCTTAGTAGGTGCAGTAAAATACTATTCAGCAATATCAATCCGAGACCTGTCCGATAATCACAAGCCGAGAAATTAATATTTAAAAAAACCCTTTTTCAAACTTTTTGTTTTTTTGCGATTTTTGAAATTGTTTTTAAAATAAAGAAAAATTTGTTGGGCAAAACTGTAAATTAAGTTTTGGTGGGCATGTCGAGATCTAATTTCGAAAAAAATTTGATTCAAATCAAAAATGGTGAGTCCGGAAACCGTTCGAGTTGGAAAAGAATGACCCATATGTCTATATAAATTTTCCCGACTCTTTTAAATAGTCCGGAAATTTTTGCGGATTCTGTTGAATCTTCTCCTCCATTCTCTGAATCCACCCGACCCTCTCACCTTCATCGGCTAACAATAGTTTTTCGCACTTTTCGGTATCCAATGGTTGCCGTGAGAGTGAGTTTGCCTTTCCTGTACACAACCTCAAAGTCGTATTGCTGCAATTCTAATGCCCATCGGGCAACCCGCCCTGATGGACTTTCTATAGAATTCAGCCATTTTAGTGCCATGTGATCCGTTATGACCTTAAAACGGTATCCCTCTATGTATTGCCGAAGTTTACGGACTGCCCAAACTATCGCCAGACACTCTTTCTCAGTAGCAGAGTAATTTTGCTCAGCTGCATTGAGAGTTCTACTGGCGTAGGAGATAACTCTCTCTCCTTCGTCTGATGACTGAGTCAATATCGCTCCCAAACCGTAATTGCTCGCAGCCGTTTCTAACACGAATTCTTTCTCAAAATCCGTGCACGCCAGTACTGGTGCAGACGTAAGTCTTGCTCGAACTTCCTCGAACGCATTCTGTCTTTCCTCCGTCCACTCCCATTTAGCTCCCTTCTTAAGTAGAGAGTTCAGTGGTTGTACCGTAGACTCGAAATCCGGTACAAACCGCCTGTACCATGACGCTACCCTCAGATACTGTCTTAATTCTCTGACATTTGTGGGTGGTTTGAGCTCCGCTATTGCCGCCACTTTGTCCATTTTGATACCTTCCTCAGTCACCATATGCGAAATACCTCAACCAGATTTTCCATATGCTCTTCCAGTGTCCGCCCAATCACAATGATGTCGTCCAAATATGCGAACGCATGAGGCATCATTTCTGGACCAATTACTTGGCCCGGTGCTCTTTGGAAAGTGGCTGGAGCTGATGCGAGGCCAAACGGCATAACCCGCCACTGGAATAGCCCCCTTCCTGGAACCGTAAAGGCTGTACATGGTCCGCTTTCCGGCTCCAATGGAATTTGCCAGTAGCCATCCTTTAAGTCGAGGCTACTTATGTACTTCGCTTCCCTCAATTGCTCAATGATTCACCCTAGGCAGTGGATATGCATCCTTTTCAGTTCGTGCATTCATGTCCCTAAAATCGACGCAAAACCTCCATTTTCCGTTCTTCTTCTTAACCATTACCACTGGTGCACTATGAGGACTTTTCGACGGCTCAATGCAACCCTTTTCCAATAGTTCATCCACTTTGCTGTTTATCTTAGCCTGCATTGTCGGATTTTTTGGAAAGTACCGTTGCTTTACCGGCCTGTCGTCCTTCATAGTTATCCTATGTTGTGTAATGTTCGATAAACCCTTCATGTTTGCAAATTCTGCTAATTCTTTTTGCAAAAATTTTTCCACGCGCGTTGCTGGACTTTCTATTTCAGGCTCATCTCTTGCTCTTGGTTCTTTTTGACTATTCTCGATTTCCACGACTGCCACCGATATTTTCTCCTCTAACCAACCATTCCTTCTGCCTCTTGGTGGGATCTCAATTGTCATCCCGGCACATTCCACTTTCAAACCGGCCTTTACTAGGAAATCCCATCCCAACACCAGTCCATTTATGACTCCTGGCAAGACCAGTAATTCCATTGCCAATTCCTTATTCCCGAAATCTATCCTTGCTTCGAATTGCTCGCAAACATTGCTGCTCCTGCCATCTGCTAGCCTCACCTGTCTCCTTACTCGGTTTAACGATCCTTCCCCACGCATTCTCTGCAACATTTCTTCGCTCACAAAACTACTGGTAGCCCCAGTGTCGATTGAGGCCTTGTACGCTGTCTTTCCGATCAGCACCGTTGCAGACAAATGCGCTCCCTCGTCCCTTAATTCTCCTATTAATGCTGAGGGGTTGGTCCTGCCGATTCCCGTTCGTCCCTCGCGAACCGGGGTCGACGATCGTTTCCCGAACGCCTGCAGCACTGCCAGGTCTTTACTCCTATCCGTCCGCACTGCCAACAGTATTCTCTTGACACTCTCGGGCGAAATGTCCAGCTTGCCCGCACCTCCGGCATGCTTGTGAGGGATTCTCTATGAATCCTTCTCCGCGCGGTTGACCATCCGCATGCGCGTGTCCTTGGGAGGCTATCCTTGCAAATCTATGACAACCGTCATACGGTGCCTGAAATTCTGTCCCTACTGTATTTGGAGAGCTGACTGCCATAAATCGCGACCTATTCGGTCTCCTTTCCTGCCTCAAATTATATCTGTCTCGCTCCAATTCCTCAAATTCGTCTGCGAGCTTCATTAATTGAGCCAGATTTTCGCACACAAATGGTCGTACGAGCGCTCTTAAGTCCGGTATGCTGTTATTTAGTATTGTGCTTAGCTGCCTAGCTGACTCCAATCGTAGTGGTCGCATTAAAGTCTGCATCTCGACCATGTATACTTTGAATTTTTCAGACACCCCCTGCTTCCTTCTATTCACCTCGTCCTCCACTTTTGTGAAGTAGTCCCTGGGCAGAAAATACTCCTGGAAGCTCTCCAAAAACCCTGCCCATGTGGTCCATTGCTGGTTATTTGCCACATACCACTTGAGAGCTATCCCTTTTAGTAACACCGGCATTGTTCTCGGTAACCAATTTGGATTAATTCCGAATGTGTCTGCGGACCATTCCACTTGCTCAATAAACTCTAGTCTTTTTCCATGTCCATCGTAACTTAAGCCCCATTCTCTCACCTGTTTGGCTACAGCGTTCATACTTGGTATAGATAATTCCTCTTGTTCGAGGTCTTGCCCAGGTAGCTGTTATTGATCCTTTGCTGGGCTGTTCCTGGCATGAAGTCTGGATAATTCGTCGATTCTCAGACCCACGTTTATCTTCTTTTCCATACTTTGGACCCATTCACCGAACTCTTTCCTCATGTTTTCCACTGTTCCACTCATTTCCAACCCAAATTGCTTGGCATATTTGACCAACTCCTCCTTTTTGAGGTTATAAGCCCAGTCTCGTACCATTTTTACGCTGTTTTAATCTTCTTATTCTTGCAATACCACGTTGGGCGCCAGTTGTAACGAACCTTTGCAGCTGGGCGTAGCTCAGGGGTGCTCCGGGATCGCTTCAACAAATTTATTGAAGAATTGCCAAAATAAGGAGACAAACGTTTAAATGTACTTGAGTCTATATTTGGTTGGCGTAACTCGCTTAGTAATAAGCCTTAGGCTAAGTTCACAATTCACTTTACAATTCAGATCACTACGTTCGCCCGTTCGCGCTTGCTCACACACCGACTCGATGTCCCCGCTCAGTTCCTAGTGCCCGTCTGCCTTCGTCGAGCTATTCGCTCCGACCTCGCAAGACTTTCGCACTACTCACTGGCTATCGTTGACTTCTTGGCAAATTAACGTCGAGCCAATCGCTTCGACTTCCCGCAAGATTTCGTCACTCTGCCTTCTCGGTTCACGTTCGCTCGCACTTAGGTTCACAATTATGGACTCCGCTCCGCGCACTCGTAAATCACCGACCGCCCCGTCTTCAGGGCAGCCGTTCCTTTTATAGCCGGGGCGCAGGCCCCGTTCCGCTGCTCCAAGCAGGGCCTGTGTGATCCCAGACACCGTTATATGTTTCAGCGGGGCCCGCCTGGCTTCATCTGCCTCGGCTGCTGTCTCAGTGCCGGGGCCTTTCGCTGCTGCTGCTCCATCGATGCCTTTCGCTGCTGTCGCTGTAACGGGACCTTTCGCTGCTCTCGTGCTGCCTAGCAACACGAATCGTCCATTCGCAGCCGTCTCAAACATTCGATCCCGTTAGCTTTGCGCCTCTCAGCCAATCACCGCTCGCCGCCGTCCTCCAGCTGCTGTTCCGTTGAAGCAAGGCCTTTGCCTCTCAGGCCACGACCCTTGTTCTCCAACTCTCCACAGCTCGCTCTCTCTCTTTCACCACTCCAAGAGAGAGATTTCCCCAGTTCGCCGTGGCTACCCTGTAATCCACGGCCTGTGAGGAGTTACTCCTCACACTATGTGTTCCTAGATCGAGGTAATAATTTTGAATTTGAATGTAACCGCTTAGTGTAACCGCCGACCCCTTAATAACCTGTGCAACACTAAAAGCTAGTGTTACATAGTGACAGATCTCGATATATCGATAAGTGAGGACTGATCGATATATCCGAGCGTCGGGCAGTCAGTTTGCGTCTAGTGAAAGGAAAGGAAGGTTTGCCTATAATAATAAAATCACATAATAATTTTAAATATTAACTTAAGAGATTGGATAATAAAGACCACGATTATAATACAAAACAATTTTAATAAATTGTTAGATCTTATTTTTGTCACTGATAGCACCAATGCCAGTGTCTCTAGGTCTCCCCCTCTATCACTACCCGAAGATTCTTACCATCCTTCACTGGAAGTCTCGCTTTCAGTATTTGGACCTGCCCCTTCAAATTCCAAAATCCCCATATACCTCGTCGTTGCTTCCGTAAAGGAAACTTCACTTTGCTAATTTTTTTTTTTTTAATTTTATTTTTATTTATTAATAGTCGACAAACAAAGGCTGTCAACAAATTTGTAATCACGTTATAAAAAGGCTTTTTTACTAAGGAGGCATAAAAAAGAAAGCCTAACAAAATTACAAAATAAACTAATAACGACTCCGACTCGGTGGGGCTGGGCCGGTCCGGCCAGCTATTCCCCGATTCACAGCCTGTTGTGGTCAGAGTCGATATTAGAGCTAACAAAACCATTTAACAAATATACAGGCCTGTTCACTTTTTCACTTACATTAAATTTTCTCTATTTCGACTTGGCTACCTGTTCTGGTTTTCATAATTTGATAGAATTACTCAATTTGAATTCACATTGCTTGGAGCATGTGAAATCAGATGTGAGTTCGTAATTTTCATTAAGTGCTATTAAAATAAAGCGAGATATTAAACAGCTATCAGCCATGCTCCCATTTTCGCTTTCGCAAAAACTTTGCGATTTGATCACCAAATCGTAAAAGTTGTTGCTCCGACATTTGGAAATCGCAAAGTTTTGCCGTTTTTAAACCGGCGACATATGAGTCTGTGAAATGAAAAGTAAATGCAAAATATAGGTTGATGCACAAACAGACAGCTCACGGAACTATTTTTATTCAGTTCTTTAATCTTTTTAGATTTGTCTTGCGGACTCATCCACTCAATTCGCATTAAGGCAATATTTTAAACAATTTATTTAATAGAGATACACAAAATTGAGCGTGATGGAAAACTGCTCACAATAACAACAATTTGCGATTTGGCCATGGTATATATCGATATATGACTATCGATAGCATGACTAGTGGCGCTCATCAGCTGTTTTTGTTATGTGAAATGACAAAAAACAAGTTGGGAATGGAATATTATCGATGACACAAACTGGCGAATTTCGGAGCGCTCTAAAATAAATTGTACGAATTTGCTGAAATCGCAATTCGCAAAAATAAGTGAAAGCCGGATCATGGCTGTATATTAAGCTATTGCAGAGTTTGTATTTTGATTGTTTCATCCAGCTGATTAAGTTCAGCGAGTTGTTAAAAGAAAAACAATTTGGAAATGAAACAGTCAAATTGCAAGTCGAATACCAGAACAGCGAACGCATTCATTTGAAGATAAATAAATTATGTGAAGCCCGGAACAGGCCTGAAGAGATGTGAAGAGGTAAGAAAAAAAGAATAGCAAGCTATGCCCCTATTCACATTTGGGAGTGGTCAGAGATTTTCACGGAGATAAGTGTAAAGGGACGTTTTTAAGGAGAAGAGAGAGAGAGATCTGTTGAGAGGAGGTGATAAAGATCGTTGTAGTCTTGACATAAGACCCGAAATCGATTATGCTGGGCATAATCAGTTGTGCATCTAGACAAGATTAAAGGAAAGAAGTTTCTGGTTGGCCTAGAAGGAACAGAGAAGTTAAGGCGACGTAAGAGTTCAGAAGAATCTACATCACCGATAATTAACTTGTGAAGAAATGAAACACCTAAGACTGTTCTACGGTTAGCTAGCGAAGGAAGGTCTTTAAGCAAGAGTCTTCTGGGGCACGATGGCAAACGGAGGTTAGGGTCCCAATTTAGGCCACGAAGGGCAAAAAGCAAAAATTGTTTCTGAACTGATTCAATACGATCAACATGCTTTTTTTACTGCGGACACCATACGGATGAACAGTATTCTAGCACGGGACGGACTAAAGCTGTATAAAGGAGTTTAGTGGTATAGGGATCATTAAACCCCTTTGACCAACGTTTAATGAATCCAAGTACACCATTCGCTTTGTTAACAATAGTGAAGATATGGTGATTAAAACTCAATTTGGGGTCAAACAGAATTCCAAGATCAACCACAGACGAAATACGTTGCAACGGTTCATTACCAATCGTATAGGAAACCAGAAAAGGTATAAAGCCAGCACTTCTTCAGGGCAACAACGAGACAGACCAACAAAAAATGTAGATGCTTGCAGATATGGAAAATATGCCTTGGAGACAAGAGATCGTTATGTGCAAAATATCCAGAAAAAACTTAATCCTACCGTAAAAATTGTTCTTTTATAAAATTTTGTTCCTTTAAATCAGTTTAACAACTCCATTTTTAATAAATCGATTTCGAAAATAAAAAATACTTAGCCTTTTTCATGCAACCTTTCACTGAATTGAACAATCAACTTTGGCAGCCAATCCTGAGTCACCCTGTCGACCCACACGTACGTTCATTTTAAAGTTACAGGAATTCTCTATCGTCGTCCTCTTGAAATTTTGAAATATCTCTTTCCGTTCAAAAGTTACGATTTTTGCAACCCCAAATTCGCGAATCCGCACAGTGGCCGGAGAGGCCTAGTGGGAAGGACTAATATGGAAGACTATTACAATCTAAAAGCTTACAATAAAACAAAGAATAATACGCGGCCTGCCGCTTTCATGCCTCTGGTCGTTGGTTTCCCCAAGACGCTGAGCCTGAGCCAATTGCCAATTCCCCCTTTGGAGTCAGCATGGATATATTTTTCAAAGTAAGTATCTAAGAAAATTAAATGTGATGTGTGAAATTATAAGTCGGCCGAAGTGGCTACAGACACAGCTACAGCCAAAAGAGTGGATAACTAGGACATTGAGGACGGATCTAAAGCGGCTAAGCGAAAAATTCCCTTTTATGGTTTTATAAATATATGAATTGGAATATATGTTTGTAAAGTGGCAACCTTAGTCGTGTCGTGAGTCGTCAGCGAGCAGCAGCAGCGAGCAGGGAATAAAGTTGTCAGTCGGAAAAGAAGTCGTTGTCGGACTTAAGTTAAAAGTTGTAACTCCTGGCTATTAAGTTGAACTCATGTGTACATTTTAATTTATTTTGTGAAACTCACTATCAACCATCAATGTAATCTATTATTTTACTGCTCGTGCCAAATTTCTAACAATAAATGATTTAATAACTAAATAAATCTTACATATGCCCCTTCAAATTCCAAAATCCCCAATATACCTCGTCGTTGCTTCCGTAAAGGAAACTTCACTTTGCTAATTTTTTTTTTTTAATTTTATTTTTATTTATTAATAGTCGACAAACAAAGGCTGTCAACAAATTTGTAATCACGTTATAAAAAGGCTTATTTACTAAGGAGGCATAAAAAAGAAAGCCTAACAAAATTACAAAATAAACTAATAACGACTCCGACTCGGTGGGGGATTTTTATTTGCCGGTCCGGCCAGCTATTCCCCGATTCACAGCCTGTTGTGGTCAGAGTCGATATTAGAGCTAACAAAACCATTTAACAAATATACAGGCCTGTTCAGTTTTTCACTTACATTAAATTTTCTCTATTTCGACTTGGCTACCTGTTCTGGTTTTCATAATTTGATAGAATTACTCAATTTGAATTCACATTGCTTGGAGCATGTGAAATCAGATGTAAGTTCGTAATTTTCATTAAGTGCTATTAAAATAAAGCGAGATATTAAACAGCTATCAGCCATGCTCCCATTTTCGCTTTCGCAAAAACTTTGCGATTTGATCACCAAATCGTAAAAGTTGTTGCTCCGACATTTGGAAATCGCAAAGTTTTGCCGTTTTTAAACCGGCGACATATGAGTCTGTGAAATGAAAAGTAAATGCAAAATATAGGTTGATGCACAAACAGACAGCCCACGGAACTATTTTTATTCAGTTCTTTAATCTTTTTAGATTTGTCTTACGGACTCATCCACTCAATTCGCATTAAGGCAATATTTTAAACAATTTATTTAATAGAGATACACAAAATTGAGCGTGATGGAAAACTGCTCACAATAACAACAATTTGCGATTTGGCCATGGTATATATCGATATATGACTATCGATAGCATGACTAGTGGCGCTCATCAGCTGTTTTTGTTATGTGAAATGACAAAAAACAAGTTGGGAATGGAATATTATCGATGACACAAACTGGCGAATTTCGGAGCGCTCTAAAATAAATTGTACGAATTTGCTGAAATCTCAATTCGCAAAAATAAGTGAAAACCGGAGCATGGCTGTATATTAAGCTATTGCAGAGTTTGTATTTTGATTGTTTCATCCAGCTGATTAAGTTCAGCGAGTTGTTAAAAGAAAAACAATTTGGAAATGAAACAGTCAAACTGCAAGTCGAATACCAGAACAGCGAACGCATTCATTTGAAGTTAAATAAATTATGTGAAGCCCGGAACAGGCCTGAAGAGATGTGAAGAGGTAAGAAAAAAAGAATTAGAAAATGCAGGCTTACAAATACATATAGGAATAAAGGCATAAAACTATAATTAAAGATAAAATGGAGGAGTGACCAAAAATAGAAAATTACAAATTAAAATTATATTAAAATAAAACTAAGAGGATAACCGAAAATCGCAAAAACTTTGCGATTTGATCACCAAATCGTAAAAGTTGTTGCTCCGACATTTGGAAATCGCAAAGTTTTGCCGTTGTTAAATTTTTTTAATCCCCCTTTGGAGTCAGCATGGATATATTTTTCAAAGTAAGTATCTACGAAAATTAAATGTGATGTGTGAAATTATAAGTCGGCCGAAGTGGCTACAGACACAGCTACAGCCAGAAGAGTGGATAACTAGGACATTGAGGACGGATCTAAAGCGGCTAAGCGAAAAAGGGAAGTATGGTTTTATAAATATATGAATTGGAATATATGTATGTAAAGTGGCAACCTTAGTCGTGTCGTGAGTCGTCAGCGAGCAGCAGCAGCGAGCAGGGAATAAAGTTGTCAGTCGGAAAAGAAGTCGTTGTCGGACTTAAGTTAAAAGTTGTAACTCCTGGCTATTAAGTTGAACTCATGTGTACATTTTAATTTATTTTGTGAAACTCACTATCAACCATCAATGTAATCTATTATTTTACTGCTCGTGCCAAATTTCTAACAATAAATGATTTAATAACTAAATAAATCTTACATGTATATTGCCAATAATTTTTTTTTAGATAAATACTGATGAAGACAAGAGCCCACTAAAAGAAGTCGCGAGGAAATATTTATGTATTTTGGCTACATCCACCGCGTCTGAAAGGTCATTCAGTAAAGCTGGACAAACCCTATCGGATAGACGCTGCATCTTAGAACAGAAGATTTTGGAGCGTTTAATGTTCCTGAATAAAAATTTTATTGATTTTTAAAAGTCTTAATAATAATAAGAACAAATTGATCTAGAGCCCTAGAAGGGTCATTAGTTTTACAATTTGTTTAATTAATTATTAATTAATTAAATACATTTTTTATTTACATTATTTATTCATATTTAATCTGCAGCAAAAAAGTGCTTTGGGAAGGTACATTAGCAAATTCCTAAAATCGGAAAAAGCATCGATGTTTCATCGATGTTTTTCTTTCAAAACATCGATGTAGCAATACATAGATGTTTCTCCAGCTCTAAGGTAAATAATATTCGCGAAGAAGAAGGGAAAAAACATTGCAGGCAAAATTATTTTATAGCAAATCTTATGACTAACTGAGACCCATCTCAGTAATAATAATCTCACATAATAAAGGTAGTTACAATTGATCTTTTCTAATTTTGCGCCTTAAAAGGAGCACGTGGGTAGATTTTTTACCTTCGCTTAAGTGACCCTTACAACATGTACAGATTTGGTTTGTATGAATGGTGTTGTGTATTTTTACCTAATATTGCGCCCTTGCAAAGGGATTTAGTTTTTATCAGAGCATGGCTATTTTGCAACCTTTATTCCTTGTCTATATAAGTTAACCACTGACTCCTGATATTCGCGGGCTCAGCGTCTTGGGGAAGCCTACTACCAGAGCCATGAACGCGGCGGATGTATCGCAACTATGTTGCCAGCCGCGGCGGTCATCTGACACCACGCACGAGGCGCTTACGCGGCAGTTTGGAGGGCAGCGATGACGGATCTGCAGCAGCTTCGGCTGGCCGCGTAGCTTTAATTATTCTTTGTTAAATGTTAAGCTTTTAGTTTGTAGAAGACATTGAAACGCGGCCGACGCCCGTGAATTAATGTTCTTAAATCTCGACTCGCGGAGACTTGTTATTTCGTCTCCTTAAATGAGTATTCGGAATTAACGTTCTACACCTCCGAAAGGAACTAATTTATACTTATATAGGGCTTGCGCCAGTCGAGGAAAATTTTTCAGATTTAAGCAGTAAAAGGAAAACCGACGATTCACTAAAAGCTTTCGAGTCGTTTTATTATTAGGATTACCCACTATCGGTTTGTGCTTTACTTTTCAGTTGTACATCTTCACATCGTTAAATTAACAACATTTTAATATTGAGGCGTCTGTGCTGTGTATTTTGTTGGGGGTTTTGTTTTGCTTGCTTAGCAGCTCCCCCCTTTACACAGGTTTGTGTGTGCGTTCGCTTGTGCTTATTCTTTGTATACCCTGTACCGTAGGTACACAGAGTATTATAAGTTTGTGCAAAAGTATGTAACAGGCAGAAGGAAGCATCTCCGACCCCATAAAGTATATATATTCTTGATCAGCATCAACAGCCGAGTCGATATAGCCATGTCCGTCTGTCCCTCTGTCCGTCCGACCGTCCGTCCGTCTGTCTGTCTGTCCGTATGAACGCACAGATCTCAGAGATGGTAAGAGAAAGAGGTTTGACATGTATGGGACATATGCTTCTTATGTCTGCAGGCGGATCAAGTTTATTTTCAATTTTGGCCACGCCCCCTCCCGCCCCCGCAATTTAGAAAAAAACTCATGTCTCCCACAGTTTTAAAGACAGATGGCTTATTTCTTCTGGACATATTTAGTTATTAGGATAACTTTTCGATCCGCCAAAGGAATGAAGAAGATCGGATCAACGGTTTTCGAGTTATGATCAAAAGACAAATTTTCTTGGTACAGAGTATGTTATAGTCGGGCTTGACCGACTTTCTTTCTTGTTCTTTTTGTGCTTAACTCCCACTCAGCTTTGTTGTTGCTCCGCTCTCAAAGCTAAGAACGCTTGCCATCTAACTGCGCTCTGTGGGTGTTTTTGTTTTTGTCTTTGTGATTTTTCGATACGCGCTTTGGTCCGCTTACTTTTTGGTTTTAAGTCCCTCTGGTAAATTTGGTGCATTATGTCGTGCTGCTAAAAAACCTGCACATTTAAGAATGCAAGTGAGTCGGAACAACTTCGGTTTGTTACCTGCTGGTTGTGCGACAATAGTATGCATATTAAATGTGCTGGGCTAAGTGGACGTGATCTGGACAAAGTTTACTCGCCTAAAAAGGATTGTGGTGCTTTGTGCATGCCCTTTGTGCACTAAAAAACAATTTAATTTCTCGCGGATGTTCATGGACGTGAAAAATAAATTCGACAAAATGCACAAACTAACTAAGCATCTCGGAAGCGAGTTTCTCTCCAGTTCCGAGATGCTTAGTGAGTATAAGTTTGAGTCACCACCCCCGCGTCGGTTGGAGCCTCAATTTTTAGATGTGCCACCACCCGTGTCTGGCAACTCGAACCAATCTTCCCCCAATTGTACTGAAAGGTCTCCAACTATTTCATAGTCTGTCTCAACAGGCAATATGCTTGATTTGTCTCCTTTCCCCTCCCCGAATCAAGCTGTTGGAAATCTTTCAGATAGTCCTTCTTCTGTTCGTAGATTCGAGCAGTCCCCAATAGCGTCACCTGAACCTGTGGGCAGTGTTTCCGTCTCTGTTCCTATTCCTCCTCAACCTCCTCTACTCTCCGTTATTGCACCGCGTAAGCAAGTATTTGTGTCTCGGTTGTCTCCGGAAACTACTTGCGAGTCAATTGCTGCATACATTGCGAGCAAATGCTCAGCAAGTGTTTCCATTTAAAAGTTTAGTTTTGCTCAACCTCGTGATAAAGCTTCGTTTAAGTTAAGTGTTCTGTCTGAATCATTTCCAATCATATGTGACCCAGCATTCTGGTTGCCAGATATGATTGTGCATGAGTTTAGGCAAAAAAATCCAATGAGGCCGATGCCAGTCAACTTGCCCTCATTTAGTTCATCCTCACGTGTAGCGTCTAATAGGGTTTCAAAAAACTTGTTCCGTCCGTCTGTCCTCTTATTGCCTATCAAAACAGTAGGGACCTTTTCCGTTATTTTTGAATAGTGCATCTTTTGAGTTTGACATAGTTGCATTTTCAGAGACTTGGTTAAAACACTCAATTTCTGATTGTGAAATCTTGTCAAATGATTTTTTTATCTATCGACCTGATCGCAAAGGTGGTGGTGTACTGATCACAGTTAAGACCAGCCACAATTCCGAACTGATCATTGTTGATAAGCCTATGGATGTTGAATTTGTTGCCGTAAAGGTAACTTTTCCATTATCCCACCTTATCCCACCCACTTATATCCCACCTTCGTCAGATATTGAAATTTATATGCACCATGTAGCCTGCATTAAAGATGTTTTAGCCCACTTACGGGACCTTGACACACTGGTTGTTGTAGGTGATTTTAACTTGCCTACCACCACATGGTCAAATCGTAATGGGTAGTACTCCTTGTACCATAGCATGATTTTAAAGATTGTCTGCTTGACATGTCTCTTTTTCAAATTAATACTTTACAAAACAATTTAAATAAATTGT
>JAWNNO010004994.1:0-98973 GCA_035044985.1 Lordiphosa fenestrarum | reverse complement strand
TACTCGGCCAAGAAGGAACACTAAACATACCTATCTCCTTACAGACGCTTAACAGCAAGATGGAGGAGATAGCAAAGAAAGAAGCAGAGGTAAGGGGGGAAAACACCAGCGGATGCAGAATCTTTAAAATTAAGTGCAAGAACTTGGAGAAGCAGAAACTCTAGAACATCTCAATTGCAGCTGCCACGATAAATTAAAAATTCTGCACACCCCACGGCTCTTTTTTTTGGAGGAAGCGGCCAAGAGGCCCCCAAAACAATTACACCGTGCTACAGTGGGAAAAAACCTGGGAAATGACTTAGCGTACTCTGTAGAGCAGGTCGCGTATAGCATTTCCTCATACTTGGTTTTCCTCGGGGACCCCCAAAATCTGAAGATATGGCCCAAAAACCGTTTAGTGCTCATTTTGCTCACTTAACTGGAAAAAACTCGCGAATGGACCATCTGATTTTATATAATCTTGTTAATTCCGATAGCGACGAGAAGATTCTAGTGTATATTAATCAATGCTTTCAGATATGTAACGCCATGGCTCATAAATGCGAGATACAGATCTGGTATTTCAAAACATTTTTTGGAAATTTCTACTTTAACCACCACTGGTTTAACAATATTCCTCCAAGCTATTTTTTCTCAGAATTTATTATAGTAGTCCATTTAATTCTTCGTTTGTCAAGTGTTGTTTAAATAAGTTTGCTTACCGTTTGACGAAGCTATTCGCGTATTTCTGAGCACACATCGGCTTCTAGTATTCTTGTCTAGTGTGCTTACAGAATAACTTTCAAGTTAACATAAATGCCCCCAAAAGTCTACTTCGCTAATGTTTGGTGGGAAATTTAAATTTGTCACAGAAATTTTCACATATTATATGTTTTACCATGATGGACTGTTCGAGTGCTGCTACCTTGTAGGGCCACGATAATCTCTAGTCAAATTAACAATTAATATTTACATCCTCACTACAGTAGTACCATTTAGTTTTCTTAAGCGTATTTACAAGTTAACTTAAAAAAGCTGTCAATGACAAAGTTTTCAGTTCAATAACTAAATACCTTTTGTGCGAAAAGAAAGTATTTTTTTGTTACAATGTGCGACAAAAAGAATAAGTTTTGTTTCGTCTGAGGCTGGCTTTTGGATGAAAAACATCGGTAATCAATCAAAGAGAACAAATCCACAATAGCCATATTTTACTCAATTTTTAAGTGTGATTTATGCCACAACAGTTGGTTCCTCCCGGAGTATTTTTGTACTGCTTGCTCTACATCACTCAAAAAATGCAAACAACAAAAACTTGGAACCGAATGATTTGCATTGATCTCTCCAGTTGTATGGCGTTATCAAGCATTTCACAAGCAGGAGGATTGCTACTTCTGTCAAACAAAAATAGTTGGACATCGGTATCAAACACGTGAGTTTGTAGACTATGCCAATGTTATGACGATGTCAAAAGCACTTCGAAAAATCAAAAAAGTTGGTCAACAACGGTCGCAGCATGATGATATCTCCAATGACCCTGGAAAAGATGATGAAGACGAGTCATATAAGCCATCGAGCACAGCGACATACTCGACGGAAAGACATTTAATAACTAACGAAGACCATGCTGATCTGATGTGTGACTTGGAACTATCTTGGCTCAAGCAGTGGAATATTGTGAATTCCACCTTTAAGTTCACAATGACTAGAAATATTTCACTACACCAATTCCAGAAGAGTTACAAAGCAGATGAGCAAAATAAATTTCCATCAATTCCGCTGGCTATGGTACATGCGTAAAGGAATCGTACGATATAATGGAGAGAGTTCTCTTGAAAATAAATTATGCTCATCATAAAAGGAAAATTGTAGCCGATCTAAAAGTTTTGAGCATACTCTTAGGCATGCAGGGGGAAACACAAAGTACCCATGTTATATTTGCAAATGGGATAGTAGAGCAAAAATTCTTTATGAGCAGAAAGACTGGGAACCACGCCATACTTTTGAAATAGGGGAGAACAATGCTAAGCGAATCCCGTTGGTGAAGACTGATGACATAATTGAAGCTTGGATATATGAAGCAGTTTGTGAAGCGCCTAAATAGAGATGGCGAACCATTCCTCGATTTGCAATCAGCTTTCTCTAAAATTTGCGATGCTAAAATTAAAGAAGGTATATTAACCATAGTATAATTTGTTAGATATTATAAAAAACTACTAATTTCAGGCATTTTCATTGGCCTTTAAATTCGAAAACTAATGCGAGACGATTTCTTTGATGCGAAACTGAATACAATAGAAAAAAGAGCATGGATTTCATTCAAGTCCTTATGTGAAAACTTTTTATGGAATTTTAGAAGCCCAGACTACGAGGCGGTGGCAAAAGAATTTATAGAGGCTTATGCTCAAATGGGATGTAGAATGTCCATAAAAGTTCATTTTGTTCATTCTCACTTGAATTTTTTCCCAAGCAACCTGGGTCAATTTAGTGACGAGCAAGGCGAACGGTTTCATCAAGAAATAGCTGCAATTGAAAACCGATTTCACTACAAAGATCCAATTAGAATGTTATCCACCTGTTGCTGGTCGCTAATGAGATAGAGTGATGACACAACTTTAAAACGCAAAAGGCCATCTGCACATTTCCAATGCAGTCAAGTTAAAGCCGACTTACTCCACCAATAAAACATTATAAAAAACCTTGAATTTTCAAATTTTCTTAAGCGTATTTATTTATTAATGTATTGTCTATTACGAGAAGGGATAGACCTGCGGTGTTGCTTTATGGATTATTTGGAACTTCAATATAATACGGTAATGCGATTTGGTTTTAGTGTAGGAGACCCTTGATATTACAAGAAGTTAACATACTGTGTGTGGTGCTTCTATTTGTGACTTTGTTCCTTACTTTCTCATCAGCTTTGTTAGTTCAGGGCTCTGATGCTTAAGAATGGGATGGTGCGGACTCGTATTATAATTTGCCCATTGAGATTGGTGAACATCAATAGGTATTGCACTTTCCTACATACTGCCAATGTATATGATTGAATGTCTTAGACGTCAAGAGTGGCAAAAATTAAAACGAAACTTGTTGTTAAAGTATATTCTAAATTCAGTTTTAATTGAATTGGTTTTTATCATATTTGAGTTCCGGCGTTTTTCGTCCTTTGGTTTAAGGTATACAATCGAACTTCAATTAAAAAGCGCCTGCAATCAAGTGGACATGAGCCGACAATCGATTCGGCAAAGATAACCTAATTTTTAAATCATATGCATGTAGTGAGGATGTAAATATTAATTGTTAATTTGACTAGAGATTATCGTGGCCCTACAAGGTAGCAGCACTCGAACAGTCCATCATGGTAAAACATATAATATGTGAAAATTTCTGTGACAAATTTAAATTTCACACCAAACATTAGCGAAGTATACTTTTGGGGGCATTTATGTTAACTTGAAAGTTATTCTGTAAGCACACTAGACAAGAATACTAGAAGCCGATGTGTGCTCAGAAATACGCGAATAGCTTCGTCAAACGGTAACCAAACTTATTTAAACAACATTTGACTAACGAAGAATTAAGTGTACTACGATAATAAATTCTAAGAAAAAATAGCTTAGTGGAATATTGTTAAGCCAGTGGTGGTTAAAGTAGAAATTTCCAAACAAAAGTTTGAAATACCAGATCTGTATCTCGCATTTATCAGCCACCGGCTAACATATCTGAAAGCATTGATTAATATACACTAGAATCTTCTCGTCGCTATCGGAATTAACAAGATTATATAAAATCAGATGGTCCATTCGCGAGTTTTTTCCAGTTAAGTGAGCAAAATGAGCACTAAACGGTTTTTGGGCCATATCTTCAAAATTTGGGGGTCCCCGAGGAAAACCAAGTATGAGGAAATGCTATACGGGACCTGCTCTACAGCGTACGGTAGGTCATTTCCCAGGTTCTTGCACTTGAATGAAATTTGTAGCACTGTGTTATTGGCATTTACCAAAACGTCAAAAATCCTCCTGGATTTCTAAGTCAAACGTACCCAAATAATCACCCGGCCTCATTAATGACCCTAAGGTCTATGTGTGACACCATCTGGGGTCAGCCGGAACTACCTAACCTAATCTATCGAAGTTAATCCTTAGGTTTCAAGTGTTACAATAGGTCTGAGTAGCATCTATCATGCGAAGTTGGACTTTCTGCTAGCATGACCATATCATCAGCATACATTAGGACTTTAAATATGTGTCCACCCCGTTTGACTGCTCCTGGAAGCTGTTGTACAATATCAACATTAGAACATTACGAAATATTTGTAAATTTTCATTGGGTTAGGGTTAGGTTAGGTTGAGATGGCTAGGGACAATAAAATTGTCCCTTCACTTAGGCCAAGATAGGCCCATTGCGATACCATATATATTCCCTATTTAAACCAGGGGGGGTTCCTCCCGATTAAACCATTGTGAAATCAATAAAAGTTTTAGTAGAGACGGAATCTCTATCTCAGATAGTTCCGAGAGGTTGAGTAGAAAGGGGTGGCCAAGTGTGTTGAGTCTCCTCCTACTAAGTGCTGGGCATTGGCATATAAGATGCGGTAATGTTTCCTCTTCTTCCTCACTCTTGCAGCTTCTACAGAAGTCGTTGTAAGCGACTCCCAAGCGTGCTGCGTGTCTTCCGATAAGGCAGTGACCCGTTATGGCTCCGACTAGAAGTGATATGTTTCCTCTACTTTGGGGTAAAAGGCTTGTGGTACGTTTAAGGTCGAACGTGGGCCACGTGACCCTAGCTACAGCGCAAACCGAAAGGTTGTTCCATCGTTCAGTAGCCAGGCGCCAGGTTTCATTTCTTGTGATTAGTTTGTATGAGGCCAAGGGCATCCCTATCGTGCTCTTCTCCGGGAGGAGCTCGATGGTAGTGCCCTGTCTAGCCAGCCTGTCGGCTGACTCGTTACCCTCAATGTTGCGGTGACCAGGCACCCAGATAAGGTGGATACAGAGATGCCGAGCGATCTCATTTAAGGATCTACGGCATTCCGTGACCGTTTTAGCATTATTGGTGTAAGAGTCGAGCGCCCTTAGAGCTGCTTGACTGTCTGAGTAGATGTATATATTCCTTTATACGACCATGAGTGTGCTGAGATATTTGGCGGCCTCCTGGGTGGCCACCAGTTCTGCTTGGTACAAGCTGCAATGGTCAGGGAGTCGGAAAGATACTTCCATATCTAGGTCGGCGGAGAAAACTCCCCCTCCTACTTTGTTGTCGAGCTTAGATCCATCAGTGTAGATGTTAATGGCATTAGCTCTGCTATGTGGTAAGTTCTCCCAGTCGAACCTACTATGGATATTGACGTCATAAAGTTTCTGGAATGACGTCGTAGGTATGCAGTAATCTGTAACGGCGCGCCGCGGCGGGAACCGTGGTTTGATGGCTGAGTATGGTTGAGTGTCCCGAGTTGCCGCGTTCCAGGCGTCAGACTCTCTTAACCTCAGGGCTGTGATGCTCGCTATCTTTTTTGACGTTAAGTCTAAAGGAAGAAGATGAAATATGGTGTTAAGCGTGTCTGAAGCCAATTTAATTTTGGCTTAGAATTTTATTTCGACTTAGAAAAGTTGTCAAATGCGACAGTAGCACTGATGAAAAAATGTTGATTGTTGCGTTTAGAAATGAAATTCCTCTGTAATTTTGTACTTCTTTTGGGTCGACTTTCTGCAAGTTTGGAAACAGGATGCTTTTTAAGGAAACAGTTCGGCACGTTGGTCGAGTCAAAGATTCTGTTAACGGCATCTTTCAAATACTGCATAAATTGTGGGGTGGCGCCCAAGAGCACAACAGATCTCCTGGGTAGAGAGTTCACAATCGAGTTCATCAACTAAATTTGTTGGCAACTCTAGCAGCATTGTGGAAGTTTGGCCATTATCATATCTACTTCAATGTTCCTTCTTCCCGAGTCTTTATCTTTCTCCCAAGGTTCTAAAACGATTTTCCGTCCTTGACTTTTCCAATTTCTAACTCCATCCTTTTAAAGTCAAGCTTCTGTTTTTCTCTACATAGGATTTTATAGAGCGCGTTCACATGTTTGTTAAGTCCATTTGTCCTCTGACGTATTCGATTTCGAAGTCTTTTTGAGCGCGATTTGTGAACTATTTCTAGCTTCTTCACACTCAAAATCAAATCACGCTCTACACTATACGTCTTTGCATTAATTGTTCAGCTAATGTGACACTTTCAACTAGATCTTCTAGGTCCAGTTGTTCCTGTGTTGTTGACCGCTTTGTCAGCTCATGATCTAATTTCTAAAACATCTCAGCTTGGGCAATAGCTGACTACTTTTTTTTGCCAAGTCCTCTTCAACTGACAGCTCAGCTCTTACAATTAGAGGCATAAGATCGGAAAAGTTTTCTGCATTGATTTTGATGTCCTGCATATAGTTGTTTCCACTTTCCTTGGATCAGGCAGTTGTCGATTGTAGAAGTTGCCCGCCCACGCAGAAATGTGCAGCCTTCCTTCTTTATCGCTGTTGGCTGTGCCGTTGATGATACTGAAGCAAAAGTCTTTACCCACCTTTACCAATTTCTTCCCCTTTCTGTCAACTACTGACTCTCTTGCTTTCCTTGGGACATTTGTAAATTTCTCATTCGCTGTGGGTTCTACGATCTCAGCCTGCTGTTTTCCTCTTCGTGCAATCATGTATCATAATATTGCTTAAGGAGAACTCCATCAAGATGTTGTAGAGTTTTACCTAGTCTGCCGACCAGTTATTGCAATTCAGGTACCAGGGTATAATACACAGCTTCTCATTTGATAGTGAGAGCTCTTTAACTGTGGTTCCACTTTAATTAGTATGCAAAACCTTTTTAAGATCTTCTTAATTCCGTATAATATTCCGCCGCTTGCTCGCCCTCTTTCCGTCGTTCTTATTGCCATTGTATGCTATAGTTGCAGAAATATGGCGCACAAAGTTACAGACTTTTCTCGACGAATATTTCAAATAAGAAAAATATGTTATGCGCATGTTGGAAATTTGTTTTTGGAATAACTTGCTGCTTTGTCCGGATACATTATAGGACAATACCTTTAAGTTTGTTTTAAAATGATCGGTTAAGTTTCTATCTTCTTAGCTTATAATACTACTTAGTTTATGCATTTGTGCACTACCTTTGTTAAATTTGATTTTCTTCTTTAATCTTGCCTTTTTTTGTTTATTTTTATACCCTGTTCCCATTGAAAATGGGAAAAGGGGGATCATGTATGTAACAGGGAGAAGGTAAATTTTCCGACCCCATAAAGTATATATATTCTTGATCAGCATGAACAGCCGAGTCGATATAGCCATTTCCATCTGTCCGTCCTTCCGCCTGTCCGTCTGTCTGTCTGTATGAACGCGTCGATCTCAGAGACTATAAGAGATAGAGCCACAAATTTTTGCACGAAGGTAGATTTATGCTGTACGCAGATCAAGTTTTTTTTTCAGATTTGAAAAATTCCACCCCGTCCCCCTTTTATCCCCAAAAAACCTAGACCTCCTCTATAAATCCGAGACCTAAAAAGCCGTCAGATCCACAATTTTCTAGTTAGAGCCTCGTGGTTTAGTATACATCAAGCTAGGCCCAATATCTATGTATTCTGAAAAGAACAATCAGATCGGACCAAAAACACCGGAGTTATAAGCGAAACAGTTGAGCTGATAAGAGCATCCCCCCAGTTGTTGGCCAGGACTACCAAAAGTGTTGCCTACATTTAGGATGACATTTTGTCACAAAGAAATAACTGAAAACAAATGAACAGGGTATTTTGTGGTCGGGAAACTCGACTGCAGCGCCCTTACTTGTTTTTTGTGTGATTTCTCCATTAGTTTTCCATAATCAACGGAATCTTCGGTAAGAGTTGGGTATGTTTTCGCCAATGACAGAAGTCCGTTCTCCTTGCCGCAGACTAGCTCGTGTTTGACATTCCAGTAGCACCAATTGTATCCTCATTTCAATCCTCATTGAGTCATTTTTGACTAGGACTTTTACCTTTCTGTTGAGCGATTGCAGATGTCGTTTAAGTTGAAGCAGCAGGGTTTTATTTTGCTGTTTTTGCCGCTTGCTCGATTGTGGCCATTTGGCTGCACATTTCCAGATTTCCGACTTTCCATCTTTAAGCTCTTTTGTTTTGACCACGCCCCTTAAAATCACGTTCTTTTTTTTGACTGGCTAATAAGCTTATCTATTTCTATTTGGACTTTTGGTCTATCACTTTTAGTTTGCTCAAGTTCTCGCTTAAGCTGGCTGTTTTCGGCCTTTATGGCCTCTACTTGGGAAGAAACCTCCGTTAGCCGACCATTTAGCTCTAGAATAGCATCTTTAGTCGCTACATGCTTGAGCTTATCATTCAGCTTCCCACTTTCGACTTACCCGGGGAAAGATCCGCTTTTTTCCGTTTTATGTTCGGCTTTTCGGGGCTCATTTGCGTTCAAACAATGGTATCACTTTAACCACTGCAGCGGCCAATATTAAACAGTTTGATGGTCAGTGTAGTAACCGAGAGTGAGATTAGTCCAGCTGACTACAGTTGCACATGCACTGGGCTTTGCGGCTGCGCTTTGGCGTGGGCGGGCCTTACGTTACGTGCTTTAATTAAACACTTGAGGTTGCTTTTGTCCCGGTGAAGAATCTTTCTCTGTTTTTCTTGATTTTCTTCAATTTTGTCGAATCGCCAGTCCCAAAAGAGTAATGGCAGCCAGCAATTATGTGTAAAAATCATCCTCGATGCGCGACTACGTGAACTCAGCTCAGCAGATGAGCTTATTCGATTTTGGATGTGTGTGTGAGTTTTACAGGTGAATAGTCCGGAATATAAAATACTATCTCAAAATAATGGAATAAACTAACAATTTTTTGATGAATCTTATGGAAAAATGCAAATTCTAGTTATTCTGGGAACTGATTTTAGGTTTTAGATAATATAATAAGTTTGAAAAAGAATCTGGCATATACATCGAAAGTGACAACGACACATTTTATAAAGAAAGAGATATTAAAGACCAAGCACCAGATGCCAAAAAAATTTTTAAACTACGTGAAAGCATGTGAAAAAAACAAATACAGGATTGCAGGATGCTACCAATAAAAACAAAAAAGTTTTTCTAACTAAGACTGTTTTTCAGACCTATCTTTTGTATGGCAGCTATACCACATAGTTGTCCGATTTTAATAAAACTCGGTAGGATTATAAAAAAAGCATAGAAAACCTACGATTACAAAGCTTGGAGACGTTTCCATTGAAAAGAAATAGTTTTTCTCACAAAAACTAGATTTCCAATCGATTGTTCCCATGGGAGCTATGAGATATAGTCATCCGATCCGGTCGGTTCCGCAGCAAAAATAAGGCTGTGCAAAATTTCATCTCGATATCTTAATAACTGAGAGACTAATTTGCATAGAAACAGACAGACAGACGGACGGACAAAGCTCAATCGACTCAGCTCGTCACTCTGATCAAGAATATGTATAGTTTACGGGGTCGGAAATCAATATTTCTATGGGTTGCAAACTTCTGTGCAAAATTTTAATACCCTTTGCAAGGGTATAATGATGATTACTTTCCAATTATTAACAACACTAACATACATGTAAATGTTAAAAAAAAAGTTGTCTAGAATTTTCAAAGAAAATACTCAATCACCATGCCTGTTAAAATTAAGAATCAACAAAGAATAACCTTTTTAACACAAACCACAAAGACTATCATATAAAGACAATGAGCAAGTTCAAGCAATTCCGGACGATCAATGAGAAATTAAAACTATAAGACCAATCTGAGTATGCCTCACCAACAGCATTATTGCCAGCTCAATTGGGCTTGAAGCAATATAAATGCAAAGAAAAGCAAACAGGAAATGGCAGTCAATATTTTACTTTTTGAAATGAACAACTGACTATGAATCGAAGTACCACAGTTTCGGATTGAGATTTTCGCGATAACATACGCCTTAGAAAGAATGAGGATTTACTTACATGGAAAAAAATTTAAGATTGTAGCAGTCTTCAATTCTTCATCATTAACCTTAAATAAAAAGAAAGTTAACCCATGGTATGCCCGATGGGTATCGATCCCGAAAATAATGACTGTAACACAGAGATGGTTAGAAAATGCAACATGTCAATGCTCTTAGCAGGATATACTGATATTGGAGGTGAATACGTTTGAACAAAATATATCAATATGTCAGAACGAAGACGAAGTAATATCTAAAACACGCAGACGATTGAAAGAACTCGAAAGCAACCTGTATGAAATGCGCAACGGCCTTATCTACAGAATACTCAAGGGCAGCATATTTTTTTATGTACCCAGATATATGGAAAGGAATACTCTAACGCTATATCATGACTATATGGGTCGTAATCTTGAATACGAAGCCAGTAAGACGTGTTCTCTCCTTATTCCCGCTTATTAACTAGATAAATAATCAGAACGTTCTTTATCGTCGTTGATTTGCTTGGCCTTAATATTCTGAAGACAGTGTCTTTATATTGTGAGACTTATATTGCACTCCCACGCATTGTGTTGCTCTCTTTTACTCTTAGTTGTGCGTCCACGTCTCAAAGTGCAGCTCTAACGGTGCTTTGTAACTGCTGCTCACCTTGTTTGGTCTATGCTTACGATCGCTCGCGTGCTATAAATAGATTTGGTTTCTCTTTAGAAGAGAGAAAAGTCCAAGTCGTTCGCTTTTTTGCGCTTCAGTTTTCTACAGTGGGCTAAATCTATAGCTATCGTCAAACATCTGCAATGGCAACCTGCTGCGCTGAACGTTGTTCTCTGTACCAACACTGCTCATATATGTTGTGCAAGCTTTGGAACCATTGGTGGACGTGTTGTGGACCTTAATAAGAACTGTGATGCCCATCTCAATTGGACCTGCTGGAATGCGGCAGACGTACTTGGAATTTGATTCTCTTTGTAGTAGATCCGAAACTGCTAGCTTAGTTCCTGACTGCGCAAACGCATTTTAAATACCTAACAAGAAAGAAAGTCGGTCAAGCCCGACTATAACTTACTCTGTACCAAGAAATTTTGTCTTTTGATCATAACTCGAAAACCGTTCATCCGATCTTCTTCATTCCTTTGTCGGATCGATAAGTTATTCTAATAACTAAATATGTCCAGAAGGAACAAGCCATCTATCTTCAAAACTGTGGGAGATATGACGTTTTTTCTAAATTGCGGGGGCGGGAGGGGGCGTGGCCAAAATTGAAAATAAACTTGATCTGCCTGCAGACATAAGAAGCATATGTCCCATACACGTCAAACCTCTATCTCTTACCATCTCTGAGATCTGTGCGTTCATACGGACAGACTGACAGACGGACAGACGGACATGGCTATATCGACTCGGCTGTTGATGCTGATCAAGAATATATTTACTTTATGGGGTCGGAGATGCTTCCTTCTGGATGTTACATACTTTTGCACAAACTTATAATACTCTATGTACCTACGGTACAGAGTATAAAAACGATTCATACTGATGAATCTCCGAATAAGTGTGGAGTGGCCACTAAATTCTTATTCTTTCCAGAGCAAGAGCGATTTTGCTCGCCTGCTGTTTCGCCTGCCTCACTTGCTGTCTCGGAGATTACACCTGTGTGAAATCCTGTACTAAATAGTGCTCAGGTATCTGAGGTATCAGGTATAAGGGTAGACAGTTCTCCCTTCGGTACGGATACTATCAGTGTACCTTCTATGATTGTAGCCGGTGCTACTCCAGATCTGGCTCACCCTAATACCGACCCTGCCGCTGCTACCGCCACACAGTCCAG
This sequence comes from Lordiphosa fenestrarum, assembly GCA_035044985.1. Lineage (NCBI taxonomy): Eukaryota > Metazoa > Arthropoda > Insecta > Diptera > Drosophilidae > Lordiphosa > Lordiphosa fenestrarum. The sequence goes on along the minus strand of JAWNNO010004994.1, from coordinate 87,193 downwards.
CGGTATGCGACGTCTTCCATCAATTCCTACTCCATCTAATGTTACAGGCGTCGTTGGTAACACATCAGAACTTACTTCAATCATGCCGCACTGCAACCTACTGTCTCCATTCAACTTTACCTCGCTTAATGCATCGGTACCTGCTCCTTCTACCCCGGTTACTGTTGCCGACACCCAACTACCAATTCCCAATGCCCCTTAAAAGCCATATTTGTTTCGCGTTTAAATCTTAACTCGACTGCAAACGATTTTAAATCCCACATAGGCAACAGCCTGAATGTTTCTGTCACCGAATTCATTGTAAGAGTTTATTTTTAAGCAGAAGGGTAATATTTCTAGTTTTAAAATAGTAATTACGAAATCCTTACTACGAAAAAGGCTTGAGCCCTCTCTTTGGCCTGAATTGATCACGAATATGATGACAGACCGAATACCTATACTAAAGTGCTCCGTACATCTGAGCCTTATACTCCAAAAAACTAGCTTCAGCCTTCATTATTAACTACCAAAATGTGCGCAATCTATTAGGCAAGCTGAATAGGTTGTATACAAATAGTGTCTCCTTCGATGCCAGTGGTATAGCTTTCACAGAAACTTGGCTAACGACTATATCTTCTATCGATGTGATCGTTCTGCTCGTTTTGGTGGCGGAGTCCTTATTGCCGTTAAAGCTACTCTTGCGTCCGAAATGATTACAATTGTGAATGTTCACAAGCTTGCATTCGTTTCTACTCTATTGTCTTTTCACAATTTTAATATATAAATTTCTTGTTCTTACATTCCACCATGATCAGAGATGAGTGTTTATACGCATCACCAATATTAATTCGCAACATTCAATCGCTTCTTTCAGATAACGACCATTTCGTTATTTTAGGCGATTTTAATCTACCAAGTTTGGCTTGGATGCCTATAGATGACTCTAAAATCTTAGTTCCGACAGGTCCGCACGATTTTGTCCATGGAAAGATTGACCTCTCACGGGGTCAAGTTAATTCTATCCTTAACAGCAATGGGAAGCTTCTAGACCTTGTATTTGCCTCTGAGTTCTCAAACCGCTGGGTCTCAAGAATCGAACCGCATTCAACCCCTGGAGACGTTTATCATCCAACCCTTGAAATAGTCTTAGAGATTTCTACCTTTTCGGAAACACCATCTGAGTTGTGGCCAAGATCAGAAGAGCCAATTTTATTGAGATAAATCACTATCTTTTGTAGATTGATTGGTCATTTCTTGATTCTAATGCTAGTCCATCCGCTAATACTAATTTGTTTTACCAAACCCTTAATTCTGCATTCGACTTTTTTGTACCTTGTTCTTCATTATCTGTGGTCTCTTATAAACCACCTTGATTTACTCGCAGATTGTCTAATCTAAAAAATGTGAAAAACAGACTTTTTCAAAAATATAAGAGGACTGGACAACCATCGGATTATTCCCGATACTTAGTCGCTTAGTCAGACTTTCTTTTTTAGAATTCTGAGTGCTAAAAAAAAATTACAGATTAAGATGTAAAAATGACTTTAAAGAAAACCCAAAGCAATTCTTTTCATTCGTCAACTCTTACGTAAATCTTCTACTTTGCCACCATCCCTTCACTATAAAAGCCTAACCGCCTGCAATGACTTGAACATTTTCAACTTATTTGCAGATTTTTTCCAAAAAACTTACTCATCGTATGCCTCCGATACTTCTACTTCTTATCCTTCTTCTTTACCGCACTCTGAAGGAATTTTCATGCCAAAAGTTGATGAAAGCACAGTTTACGAGAATCTAAGTCTTGTAAAAACTTCCTTTTCGTCTGGTACAAAGAGAAAAATATGACGTTCAAAAATCGTCACCAAAGGGTTATGATTCCGGTCTGTTTTTTTCCGTTCACAAAAAATGAACGCGGGTCAAGAAAACAGAAATAGTGTTCATGAAAATATGTTATGTTTAATATTTTATTATTTTCAATGCATTTATTTATTTAAGTGATTCCTATAATTTTAGGAGACTGGCTTTTATGAACTAATATTTATTTTTTACTCAATAAAGGCCTTAAAAATGGTGCATATAACTTAAACTTTCCATGTTAGGTAATAAAGTTTAAGGATTTTGTGTGCTTAAAAATAGTCCAATGGACTAAAAATATTTTGTATGATGAAACGGATCTAACTGGACTAAGATCATTGTAAAAAATAGACAATCTTAAAAAAATTAAAAAAAAGAATTTATACAACGTTGCCTCTACGGGGACTCGAACCTCCGACCTCGACGTTTTAGAGTAACGGGAGACATCCACTTGTGGCGGTGTCGGCTGAGATGTTGATGCCAGTGAGTGTTCTACAAACTTCGTCCAGGTCCTGAGTTGAAGTCCCAGTTTGAGAGTAAGTAAATAATAAAATCGTTAATTATTACTTCAAAATTAGTCCCACACACACACACCACTAACAGTAATGAGAGTGTGGGGTTGGTTTGGTTGTGGTGTGTGTGTGTACGGGACGCCCGTGCGCGCCCACCATTAAGTCTTTTTTATTTTTAAGCAATCCCGAACGGTTCTTGAAGCGAAAACAAAATGTTCTTGAAAACAAGCCCAAATCGATCATGAGTAAGAACAAAATGTTCATGGGAAATCGTGAACAAATGTTCATGAATTTAAAAAAGCGGGCTTAGCTGACTATCATGACCAAAATGTCATGATTTTGGTACATTTAGAACGGATTTTTTCTCTGTGTACGGACAAAGCCGCTAACTAAAATTTTCAACTAGCCCTAGTCCACAGCTATTTTCCTGATATCTGGAAGGAATCCTTTATTTTACCACTTCATAAAAAAGGAAGTGGATCCTATATTCAGAATTATCGAAAGATAGCAGAACTTTGTGCCATACCCAAGTTATTTGATTTAATTATAGCTACTCAGTTGCAGCACAGTGTTGCCCTTTTATGTCTCCTTCGCTGCATGGGCTTATGAAGCTCCGGTCTACTTCCACAAATCTTCTCAAATTTACTTCCATAATCAGGGACGGATTCAAGCTTAAAAATCAATATGATGTTATCTTCACTGATTTCAGCAAGGCATTTAACTCAGTAAATCAACTTTTGTTTTTAAAAAAATTGGCCCTTTTATGCTTCCCTAATCTCTTAATAAACTGGATATCAATATACTTGGAAAATCGCACTCAGAAAGTCTTATTTAACAACACTCTCTCTAAACATGTGAACGTCACTTCCGGAGTTTCTCAAGGTAGCCACGTTGGACCCTTGCTTTTTGATTTATTTATAAACGACCTTCCTTCTGTCATTGTGAACTCTAAAGTATTCATGGATGCGGATTATGTCAAAAAATGTATACAACTAATGGACCCGGATTTACATGTTTTATTACAAAATGACATAAACCACCTTAATTCCCGGTGCACTATCAATTTGTTGAACCTTAACCTCTCTAAATGTAGTGCTATGTCTTTTTACCGCTCTGCCCCATTTATGGGTAACTATTGCAGCGGTGCGCACGAAATTTAATTTTGAGAGCAGTCCAACAACAACAATAAAATATTTTGCATGTCATGTACACAGCTTGTGCATGACGAGGCATTTGTAGTGCGTAGTTCCCATTAAAAATGGGAAAAGGGGGATCATGAAGTTGTGCGAATGTATGTAACAGGGAGAAGGAAACATTTCCGACCCCATAAAGTATATATATTCTTGATCAGCATGAACAGCCGAGCCGATATAGCCATGTCCGTCTGTCCGTCCTTCCGCCTGTCCGTCTGTCTGTCTGTATGAACGCGTCGATCTCAGGGACTATAAGAGATAAAGCCACAAATTTTTGCATCAAGGTAGACTTATGCTGTACGCAGATCAAGTTTGTTTCAGATTTGGAAAATTCCCCCCGTCCCCCTTTTAACGCCAAAAAACATAGACCTCCTCTAGAAATCCTAGACCTAATAAGCCGTCAGATCCATAATTTTCAAGTTAGAGCCTCCTGGTTTAGTATACATCAAGCTAGGCCCAATATCATCTATTCTGAAAAGTACAATCAGATCGGACAAAAAACACCGGAGTTATAAGCGAATCAGTTGAGCTGGTAAGAGCACCCCCCAGTTGTAGGTCAGGACTAGTGTTGCCTACATTTAAGATGACAATTTACCGGTTACATTCATCTTCAAAAACTAAAAAAAAATAAATGAAAACAAATAAACAGGGTTTTTTCTAGTCGGATAACTCGACTGCAGCACCCTTACTTGTTTTTTATGTCTTATTAAATTCTACAACATCTCTAGAATATTGTCCTAAAATTTAAAATCGATCCGAGTAATAGTTTTGGAGATACACACTGAAGAAGTTGCGCGCGCCAGGGTATGAAGGAGCAGCTGCTCGTCTAGTTAGATAATGAGTTAAAATCAGGGACTGTAATCCTTGAGTTCTGTTATTAAAATCGAAATTTAATGATAATTTGTGATTCTTATTCCATAATTTAAAAAAAAAACAAGAAAGAAAGTCGGTCAAGCCCGACTATAACATACTCTGTACCAAGAAATGTTGTCTTTTAATCATAACTCGAAAACCGTTCATCCGATCTTCTTCATTCCTTTGGCGGATCGATAAGTTATTCTAATAACTAAATATGTCCAAAAGGAACAAGCCATCTATCTTCAAAACTGTGGGAGATATGACGTTTTTTCTAAATTGCGGGGGCGGGAGGGGGCGCGGCCAAAATTGAAAATAAACTTGATCTGCCTGCAGACATAAGAAGTATATGTCCCATACACGTCAAACCTCTATCTCTTACCATCTCTGAGATCTGTGCGTTCATACGGACAGACAGACGGACAGACGGACATGGCTATATCGACTCGGCTGTTGATGCTGATAAAGAATATATATACTTTATGGGGTCGGAGATGCTTCCTTCTGGATGTTACATACTTTTGCACAAACTTATAATACTCTATGTACCTACGGTACAGAGTATAAAAATGATTAAATTTTTATAAATTTAAATTTTATAACGCGTTGCGCATAAGAAATTGTGGCAAGTTTGATGCATATCCCTAGTAAGTGACTTAATTCGAGCCAATGATAAATAGTTCCATATTCGGAAACTTACGAATATGCCCGAGAAGTTGACGAAAACAGTATCTGCGCCGCCGAGATAAAATCTTCAAGTGAGACTCGTGAAGCTAGGATTCGTCAAAGACAGGAACAAAAGGATGCCCTGGACATTGCAGCTGCAGCAGGCTATTTATATTATGGCCCAGGAATCTATGACCTCATGTGAGCTAGAAAAAAAAAATTCTAACCGTGTTTTATTGTTACTCAAAACTTTGAAAGCGTTTTTCTCAAAACTGTGTTTCTCGAGAGCTACTCAACCGATCTTGATGAAATTTTACACAGGTCTTCGAAATACAATTTTCCATGACTTCGACGAAGGATTTTTTATTTTGTTCAAATACAACTACTTCCAATAAAAAAAATACCGCGTATTTTTAGTTAATTTTTCCTTTTTTTCGTTAAAACCTCTGCCAAAAATCCAATTTTCACTTTATCGTTTTTTCCTTCGTCCAAGTTCTAGTTTAAAGTCAACGCGGATGCACCATTTTCCTGAAGGCTCGCCGGAAATGACGTCACAATGGCCGAGCTTTTAATATTTTGCTTCAAAAATTTCAGTGATTCCTCATTAAATGTGTATCCTTAAGACAATAAAAAGTTTGAACCAAATAATTCAATTTTTATACTAAAAAAAAATTATTGAGGTAATTGTTTAGTAGAGCTACCCCACATCAAAAATTCTGAAAAAAATATCCTCGATGGACCGCAAATTTACAAGAATTATGGCGTCTTCAGATCGCGGGGGACTCTCGCGGTTCAATGGTAAAAATTATTTGAAAGTTGCATTTTTTTGTTTAAAAAACAGATTTTTTTTGCCTTAACTGTCATTTATAAATTGAAAAAATTGTTTCTGGTAAGCAAAATATTCGTTGTAACCTCTGACCACCAATCAAATCGACGAAAAATGAGTTGCCCAAGTTGCGTAAATACGGTAATGAAGTTTTTCGCTAAGTCGGAAGAGGAGATAATGCAATTTGTGGAAGATCACGGCTGCATTTTAAAGTCAAAAACGTGTCCAAATTGTGGTTCAAAGTGCACGGCAGCGAATGGACGTTTCCGGTGTAGGAAAATATTGACCAGAAAGGAGCTCATAAGAAGAAGCTAAAAATGGAGTGCGAGTTTTTTGAAAGTGTCCGGAAAAACACATTCTTTGCTGAGTCCTCACTCAGTATTCCGCAAATAGCAAAGTTTGTTGTTTGGGAAACTGTAAGAGTAGCTGGTGAGATCAATTTCTTGGAAAAGGAATTTGGGTGGTCCAGGCCCACTATTATTGACTGGAACAGTTTTATTCGGGAGGTTTACATAGACTGGTCCTTAAGAAACTGCTGTGGAATTTTCCGAGGTAAGTCATTTTAATAGTCATGAATGCGCCGCAGGCAAAATTTGTTTAAAAAGAAGCACAGGCAATAAATAAAAAAAAAATCGTGCATTCATGCCTTTAGCTATTTACAACTATTCAATTACCACTGCCTAATTTAACAAAAACTGCACAAAAAGAGGGAGAGGAAGAAGCGGTCGAAGGATTGGAACAGGAGGAAGGGGTGGAAGGATTGGAACAGGAGGAAGGATTGGATGAGGAGGAAACGACGGAAGGATCGTAAAGAGGTATAGCCTCTGTGGTGAGTATCTTAAAACTATATTTGGTAGTCAATGGCATTAACATTTATTTTCCAGCGACCATCTCACATTGTTGAGCTCATGTGGACTAAGCTTTCTGGGGAAACCACATAAAAAAAAACGCGCCTTGAACTATACCTCAAATTGGTGGTGTGGAAAATAGTTTACAACAGTTTTATCCAATGTATAGCACCATTTTCATACTAGGAAACGAAGAAAAAGTCGGTAAATAGCACACCTATACAAATAAATATAAATTATTTTTGAGAAATAATGACAGTTAAGGCAAAAAACAATCTGTTTTTTAAACAAAAAAATGCAACTTTCAAATAATTTTTACCATTGAACCGCGGGAGTCCCCCGCGATCTAAAGACGTCATAATTCTTGTAAATTCGCGGTCCATCGAGGATATTTTTTTCAGAATTTTTGGTGAGCGGTAGCTCTACTAAACAATTACCATTATTGAAAATAGACCGTATTTTCCCCTACGAAACCCATGTAACCCCTTCAATTGTTTTTTTTGTTCTGGGATTAACATACAGTTTTGAGCCGAATTGTTCCAAGTTTTCTTTATTATTTTTTATCCTCGTCAAAGCGGACTTATGTATAGTATGTTGTCTTCTGCAGATCTCAGTTGGTGACTTCTCATCTTGGAGTTAATTTAAAATTGATCATTTTGTTTTAAAAAAAATTATTCTTTGCCTTTCTTTTCCATTTTTATGGAACAATAAAAATTAAAAAGAAAAAAAATGAATCTACTGTTGCTTGTTTAGAAATATTGGACTCGAAAAAGTTGCTAATGCAGAGGTTGCTACCAGTGTTTTAAAATGCTATACTATTTCGTAGTTTTTAATTTTTGCTCCTGTTACTGCTCTGAATGTGATAGGAGCAGAGCAGTAGCATAAGCATCAAGCTGACAATTTTTTTCAGCACTATCGAAATAGCATAAAAAAACTACTTTCAAAATACTACCTAGAGTTATAGCCATAGCAAAAAAATCGGAGCAACCGGAGCAAATCAGGCAAAACAATTTTGTTTGATTTGATGATAAGAGTAGCAAAGTACAAGTGTGAGGTACAAGGCGTGATTACTAGGAGCTAAGAAGAATTCGCGATTTCCGCTTTGCGCTTTTTTATCGCTGATTGTAGGCCGATGAACATCAATTCTTTCCAAATAAATCGGCCATTTTTGCAGGGTGTTTTCAATTTTGTTGAATCAAACTATAGAATAGAGACCTGAGTATGATTACTTTTGTAAAATGTGAGTAATCATACCGATTTTTAATCATACTCGGCGAGTAGTAACATGTTACTTTCTTTATTTTTCAATATTTTATTGAATCATACTGCCTAAGCTATCGCTGTTTTCTTTTTCTAGTTGATTTTCTACGACAAAATTCAGGTTCTGTGATAGTGTTGTGCAGGAAGTTCTTGTCTCCTAGACTAGGGGTTGTGTGTTCTAGTCCTGGTGCTGAACGACGACTTTTTTTTGTTTTTTATTATCGATTGTGTAAAGAAAGAGAAATTGCTTTTTGCAAAGCCGAAATAAAAAACAAGAAAGAAAGTCGGTCAAGCCCGACTATAACATACTCTGTACCAAGAAATTTTGTCTTTTGGTCATAACTCGAAAACCGTTCATCCGATCTTCTTCATTCCTTTGGCGGATCGATAAGTTATTCTAATAACTAAATATGTCCAAAAGGAACAAGCCATCTATCTTCAAAACTGTGGGAGATATGACGTTTTTTCTAAATTGCGGTGGCGGGAGGGGGCGTGGCCAAAATTGAAAATAAACTTGATCTGCCTGCAGACATAAGTAGCATATGTCCCATACACGTCAAACCTCTATCTCTTACCATCTCTGAGATCTGTGCGTTCATACGGACAGACGGACAGACGGACGGACGGACAGACGGACAGACGGACATGGCTATATCGACTCGGCTGTTGATGCTGATCAAGAATATATATACTTTATGGGGTCGGAGATGCTTACTTCTGGATGTTACATACTTTTGCACAAACTTATAATACTCTATGTACCTACGGTACAGAGTATAAAAATCTATGCCTGCTTAGCTCCGATTGCTCCGTTTATTTTTGCTATTGCTTAACTCCAGATAGTATTTTGATAGTACTTTTTTATGCCATTTCTACAGTGCTATCATTGTCTGTAGCATTTCTGGGCTGCCTGCGAATAGGACCATGTCGTCCGCATAGATAAGTATTTTAAGGTGCATTTGTCCCATTTGAACTCCACCGGGAAGATCTGCTACTATATCGTTTACATATAGTGCAAAAAGCAGAGGACTGAGCAAACACCCTTGCTTAACTCCAAGATTCGGGTCAAACCATTGCGACAAAGTACTGCCATTTTGATGTCAGAGTATAAGCTTTTCAGCATATTCAGCATTTTTGTTGATATTCCGATGTTGCCCAATTTATGCAGAAGACTCTTTCTGTTCACAGTATCAAAGGCCGCTTTGAAATCTATGAAAAACCAATATAGTTTCCTTTTCTCTTCCAGAAAAGTCTTTGCCACGGTAGTGAGTACGAATAAGCAGTCTACAGTTCAGTACCCTTTACGAATCCCACCTTGATTTTCGCTGATCAATTTGTTTTTCTCTGCAAAAGAGCTAAGCCTAGCTAATAGAATCGATGTGTGCGTTTTTGCAATAGTGTTCAGGAACGATATTCCTATGTAATTCTCCGCAACTAAAGGGTCTCCTTTTTTCCAAGTTGGATATGTGATGTTCTTCTAAAAGCTTTTTGGAGCATCTCCTGTATCGTAAATGTGGTTGTAGGTCTGCAGTAGGGCTTCGAGAAAGTTGTTGAGGCATTCACAATGAATTCCGCTGGGACCCGATCTTCTCCTGGTGCCTTATTTATCTTGATGTTGCACAGTGCAGCTCTCAATTCATGGAGGGTGATAGGTTAGCATCTAATTCATTGACGTGTAGAATTTGAGGTGTATACAATGACAATGGCTCTATACAATTACTTTTATAATTGCACTAGACCTTTGCTGGTTTCCCCTGGTTTGGCTCATGAAGTGTGTTGTTTTTGAAGAGTTATTAGATTACAAAGAGTTATTACTAAAATTATTTTTACTATTAATGCAGCTCTTATATAATTCTAGTCGTTTTTTGAAGTTTTATCGGAAGATCGGCTCCAAATAGTTCTGTCATGACTTTATCTGCTGGTTGCCCTTTATGTATGAGCTTTTCTTTATCGTTAAAACGCATCCTTTTTTCTCCTATATTTATTGAGTCGTTCGGCCGACGAAAATCCTCTAACTGAACCCTCCACGAGGGTGTCGGCTGGGCAATGGACACTGTATGCACCTCGGCTTAAAGCGGGTAATATGTACATAGTGTCTCTTGCTCGTCTTGCACCTAGGAAATGCAGTGTCCAGCTAAGGTGATGGCCAACACTACCACAACAGCACAATGTTGGGTAGAGCTGAGCCAAAGCCATGGTTAGAGGTGCCTGGCAGCAGGCATAAAATGCTATGGGGTGGTTCCCACGAACAAAAATTAACCACAATGGGTACATTAATAATGGAACACACAAAGAACCCAACTCGGGCTGGGATATCAGCCCAAACGTCGCAGCGTCGGGAAGGCGTGACTGCTACCACCGGCGGGCACGGTGGGGAGAGATCCCCACTTCGTGTCGCCAGCGGTCACACCTCTGTCGTGGTTGGAGCAGGCCAGGACAGTTGTACAGCTACTGCCGATACGACAAGGACCAAAGTGTGGCGCGGTACTGCAGTCGATACAGACTCGGACTGTGAATCGCATGGAGGTTCAACTAATACAGAGGCGGAAGAAAAGCTGCTGCTATCTCCAGTTCGGGCGGGGTCTAGTACCAAAAATAAGGAAAAACCCACACGAACAAAGGAGGGCATGCGAGCGAAAGCCCAGTATAAAGCGGCTCTCAAAATCAAGGCGAGACTGAACGGAAGCGGTGAGCTCACCCTAGAGGAGAGAAACAAGCTTGCGTGGGCCGAGCAAAAGATTAAGGAGGGTCGAAAACACTTCGCGGAGAAACCGGCGATGCAAGCCACCTCCGCCAAATACGCCAATAAAATGGAGGAGTGCTTGGCCAACAAGCGGCAGCGCTCAACTGAGCAAGCGAAGGCGGAGGCCCCTGCCAGTAAAAAGCCCCGCCAAAGACCGCAGAACCAGGCACAACCCCTCCCCAAAAAGACAAGTCAGCCCAAGGAATCAGCTAGCGACGTAGCAAAACGGCATCTCACCGTAGCTATCGTCGACAAAAGCGACCCTAACGGCAAGATGACGCCCGAACAGTGGAAGCAAGTAGAGGAGAAGCTGTTCGAGGAAATTTTTAAAAGGATGGAAGACCCAGCCGCGCAACCTGTAGCGTTTTACGGAGCAGGCTGGCTGTATGGAGTCAAAATCCTAAGATGCAAGGACGACCCCACCCTTAAGTGGGTCTCAAGCGTCGTTGCAGACATGGGAAGCCTGTGGGAGAGTGCCCAGCTGGAGGTTGTGGACAGAACCTGCATTCCGTCCGTTCTGAAGGCGAAAGTACTCTTTCCACGGGTCACACCAAAGGAGCAGGCGCTGAAACTTCTACAGTGGCAGAATCCTGATGTGCCAACTGGAGACTGGAAGGTACTACATGTTGCAAAGCCCGACAAAAACGGGCAGCACATGGTCCTCCAGATCAACAAGGAAGCCGAGGATCTGCTCTACCCAAGATTCGGGGTGATGGCATGGGGAGTAGGTAGCGTGCACCTACGTCTCAAGAAACGCCACCCCGAGGACACTAATGAGCACACACTGGAGGCTGGAGAGGTGGAGAACGACCTCAGCATCGACATGATGGTCGAAAAAGCCAGCAGCCTCGATATTACGGGGGCAGTACAGTCTGCTGAAGAAGACGAGGATGGCGACACAACCTTGCAGGCTGACCCATCGGGACCGGAGGATGCGGACACCAGTCATGCAGTTGAAAGTCCTCCAGGTCAACTTGCATAAGAGCAAGATCGCCTCGGCGGAGCTCCTTCTAACCTTGGAGGAAGGACCCGCAGATGTGGCTTTAGTTCAGGAACCTTGGATAGCGGCGGGAAACAAGGTCTCCGGACTAAAGTCACAAAACTACAACATCTTTTACCCCACCCCAGTAAGTAGAGCAAGGACTGCCATTCTAGTAAGAAAAGGCATCTATGCGTATTTAATGACTAATTACAGCACGGACGATCTCACTGTTGTGGCCTTGGAGGGTGGCAGGGACGAGCCAATTCTTATGGCGTCCTGCTACATGGCGCATGAGCGAGAGGCACCACCAGCTGAACTCGGAAGACTGACGGCGGAGGCAAGCTACAAGAAGCAACCCCTCGTCATCGGAACGGACGCCAACGCACACCACACTGTGTGGGGCAGCCCGGACATCAACGACAGAGGTGAGTCTCTCTTACATTTTATTATACAAACCAGTCTAAGTGTAGAAAACGTTGGAGACGTACCCACATATGTGGGACCAACCTCAGCCAACGTCCTAGACTTAACCATGACCCTAGGGAACAGTACTCAGGCGTCAGAATGGAGAGTTCTTGATAAACCCTCCTTCTCCGACCACAAGTACATCCAGTTCAAGATACAATTTGACTATTGTCAAACTAGAAACGTCTATAGGAACCCCCGGAATACCGACTGGGTGAAGTACCTTAAGACAGTGGAATCAAAACTGCCGACGTCAACGCCCATCTGCTCGGTGGAAGATATAGAGAAGTCCGTGAAGACGCTCACTGTCAATCTCATCGAAGCATACAAAACCTCGTGTAGGCTCACAGTTACAAAAAGGAGAACCAGACCCCCCTGGTGGACCCCAAAACTGAAAGAGCAGAGGAAGGACGTCCAGGAATGCTTCAAACTCGCCAAACAAGCGGATGAAGTGATCATCTGGGAGGAGTACAAGATAAGACTTCGCTTATTCAAAAAAGAAGTAAGGAAGGCAAAGCAATACTCATGGAGAACCTTCTGCTCCAGCATAGAGAAGGTCTCGGAAGCAGCCAGACTCAGGAAGCTGCTTTCTAAGCAGCCACCTATGCAGAGTCAACTAAAAACAGACGAAGGTCACTGGACAGAAAGCAGCAAGGAAGCTACATGCGCTCTTCTCGATGCGCACTTCCCAGGCTGCACTATAGTCACCGAGCCAGATACGCTTCAGGACTTAAACACTCAACAAACTAACATCCCAACCAACTTAGTCACTCCAGGAAAAATCCGATGGGCGATCGACTCGTTCGCGAGCTACAAGTCCCCCGGTCTGGATGGCATAATTCCCGCCATGCTAAAAACGACTAAAGGTTTAGTCGTACCATGGCTACAGTCCATTTTTGAAGCCTGCCTGGGGTGGGGCTATGTACCTGTGGCCTGGAGGACAGCACGTGTTGTGTTCCTACCCAAAGCGGGGAAATGCAGTCACGTGCAGCCAAAAGACTACAGGCCCATTAGCCTCACTTCATTCCTGCTTAAAACAATGGAAAAATTACTTGATCTCCACATAAGAGAAGGCATGAACCGGACCTTGGAGAACAACCAACACGCATACACGAAAGGTAAATCGGTGGAAACAGCGCTACACTCCCTAGTAGCCACCATCGAGAAAGCAATGTACCATAAAGAGTATGCCTTGGGAGCATTCCTTGACATATCTGGTGCATTCAACAACGTCTCCACGGAGGCGATAATGCGCAGCCTAAGAGCTGTATCAATTCATATGGCTTTGAACTCGTGGATATACAACCTGCTGAGCTGCAGAAGAGTACAAGCCGAGTGGGGTACCACAACCATGACGAAGGAGGCACACGGCGGCACGCCTCAAGGCGGAGTACTGTCACCCCTTCTATGGAATCTTGTGGTTAACGAATTGCTAACAAAATTTCGCAGGAAAGCACCCAAGATAACTGCATATGCCGACGACATATGCATAATTATCATCGGAAAATGTCCATCGACTCTCAGCTCAATCATGGACTCTACACTCAAAGAGATACTAAAATGGGCCACAGAAGCCAGACTTAGTATTAATGCGGAGAAGACGGACCTCATTCTCTTTACCAAGAGATACAAGGTACCGCCATGGATTCCACCAAAGATAAATGGAATAACACTAACACCAAAGAATAACGTCAAATACCTTGGAGCAGTAATCGATAGTAAACTGTCATGGAAGGCGAATGTGGAAGAAAGAGTGAAGAAGGCGACCAACGCACTATATGCATCCCAGAAGATGCTGAGTAGCACTTGGGGCCTATCACCAAGTCTGATGCACTGGCTTTTCATTTCAGTAATACGACCGATCCTGCTACACGGCATACTGGTATGGTGGCAGGCCACGGAGAAAACCACATACCTAAAGCTGATGGAGAAGACCCAGCGACAGGCACTGGTCTGTATTACGGGGGCGCTGAGGTCCACTCCAACCAAAGCATTAGAACACATCTTAGGTGTCAACCCTCTGGACATCCAAGCACGCCTTCTGGCACAAAAGACCGCCCAACGTCTATGTGCGACAGGCACCATGGCGCTACAAAGCTATGGACACAGCATAGTTGGTAGAGAGATCAATAGTAGCACGGACTACATTATCCCAAAGATCAACCCAATATGCACATCTGCACTATTAGGACCAGAAGACTGGCGTACAGGACTGGCCCAAGAAGCAACGCACCTCTTTACAGACGGCTCAAAGATGGACCTAGGAGTCGGAGCCGCCGTATACTGTGCAGAGCCAGAAATAAAGCTCTCATACAAACTGCCAAACCACTGCACCATATTCCAGGCGGAAGTCTTCGCAATAAGGAAAGCAGCGGAGTTGGCGGAAATTCACGCTCCATACAACCAAATAAATATCTACGTGGACAGCCAAGCGGCAATCAAGGCAATGCAAGGACACTCCATCAACTCCAGAAATGTCCTGGCGAGCAGGGAAGCGCTAGATTCCCTCAGCATCTCCAGAAAGGTGCAAATCTACTGGATTCCCAGCCACCGGGGCATCGACGGAAACGAGATGGCAGACAGTCTTGCAAAAGCTGGAGTCGTACTCGGCCAAGAAGAAACACTAAACATACCTATCTCCATACAGACGCTTCATAGCAAGATGGAAGAGATAGCAGAGAAAGAAGCGGAGGTAAGGTGGGAAAACACCAGCGGATGCAGAATCTCTAAAATTATGTGCAAGACAAGAGACAAAAAACTTACGCACTATCTGCTACAGCTCCAGAGAAGAGACTGTAGACTGCTCATTGGCATACTAACGGGACACTGCCTAGCAGCCGCTCATGCGATAAAGCTAGGCATAACAACAGAGGACACCTGCAGGAAATGTATGGAACCTGGAGTCGCAGAAACTCTAGAACATCTAATTTGCAGCTGCCCAGCAATTGCCACGACAAGATTACAAATTCTGCACACCCCACGGTTCTCTTCTTTGGAGGAAGCGGCCAAGAGACCCCCAAAACAGTTATTGGCATTTGCCAAAACGACAAGAATCCTCCTGGACTTCTAAGACAAACGTACCCAAATAATCACCCGGCCTCATTAAGGACCCTAAGGTCTATGTGTGACCCCATCTGGGGTCAGCCGGAACTACCTACCTACCTTAAAAAAAAATGAGAGCAAATTTTTTTTCACAAAATTTCTCACACGCGTGTAAAAAATTTTCAGAATATTTTTTTCACTGCATTGGTGTTGGTGTGTATATGAGAGTCGGCTGTGTGTCGTATTCTCGTGCGCGGCTGCGGCTCGGCCAGGCACACTGAGCTGACAAACGGGGGTGGAAAATTTTAAGACGCGAGTGCCTGTGCCTGAGGGCCATAAAAATTGCGATCGGCTGCGATCTGACCAATCAATGAGCTGTCAGGAACTGCATTTTTCTGCGGTCTCCACTAATATCCATTTTTAGGCACAGTTTACGACTTTTTACTTTATCAGCAATGGAGTCGCGCGAGAGTGCCTGTCCCTTTTATATGGGGGTCATAAAAATGCGAGATCTGCTGTTTTTGCAATGACCTGCCAACCATCAATGGGCTGTGAATCAAAATAGGTACGAGCTTACCCTTTTAAAAAAGGGATAAATGCAAAATGGATATTAGCAGAGACATCTCCAAAATACAGCTCTTTGATTGGTCAGAACGCAGCCGATCGCAATTTTTATGGCCCTCAGGCACAGGCACTCGCGTCTTAAAATTTTCCACCCCCGTTTGTCAGCTCAGTGTGCCTGGCCGAGCCGCAGCCGCGCACGAGAATACGACACACAGCCGACTCTCATATACACACCAACACCAATGCAGTGAAAACAAGAAAGAAAGTCGGTCAAGCCCGACTATAACATACTCTGTACCAAGAAATTTTGTCTTTTGATCATAACTCGAAAACCGTTCATCCGATCTTCTTCATTCCTTTGGCGGATCGATAAGTTATTCTAACAACTAAATATGTCCAGAAGGAACAAGCCATCTATCTTCAAAACTGTGGGAGATATGACGTTTTTTCTAAATTGCGGGGGCGGGAGGGGGCGTGGCCAAAATTGAAAATAAACTTGATCTGCCTGCAGACATAAGAAGCATATGTCCCATACACGTCAAACCTCTATCTCTTACCATCTCTGAGATCTGTGCGTTCATACGGACAGACGGACAGACGGACATGGCTATATCGACTCGGCTGTTGATGCTGATCAAGAATATATATACTTTATGGGGTCGGAGATGCTTCCTTCTGGATGTTACATACTTTTGCACAAACTTATAATACTCTATGTACCTACGGTACAGAGTATAAAAATATTCTGAAAGTTTTTTACACGCGTGTGAGAAATTTTGTGAAAAAAAATTTGCTCTCATTTTTTTCTACAGAAGGCTGCTAAAATTTCTCACACGCGTGATAGAATCATGCGTGTGAAAAATGTTCGTGTTAGTTTCATGAAAAAAAAATTTTTTTCTTGTGAAAAAAAATGTTATTTACACGTGTGAAAATTTTTTTTTTTTATACCCTTGCAAAGGGTATTATAATTTTGCCCAGAAGTTTGCAACGCATAGAAATATTCATTTCCGACCCCATAAACTATATATATTCTTGATCAGGGTGACGAGCTGAGTCGATTGAGCTTTGTCCGTCCGTCTGTCCGTCTGTCTGTTTGTCTGTTTCTACGCGAACTAGTCTCTCAGTTTTAAAGCTATTGAGCTGAAATTTTACACAGAGTCTTCTTTTTGCTGCACACTACTAATATGTCGGAACCGACCGGATCGGATGACTATATCTCATAGCTCCCATAGGAACAATCGGTCGGAAAACTAGTTTTAGTGAGAAAAACTTTTTTCTTTTCAATGGAAACGTCCCCAAACTTTGTAATCGAAGGTTTTCTATGGTTTTTTATAGTTCAACCAAGTTTTATTAAAATCGGACAACTATATGGCATAGCTGCCATACAAAAGATAGGTCTGAAAAACAGTCTTAGTTAGAAAAACTTTTTTGTTTTTAATGGTAGCATCCTGTAATTTTGTATTTGTTTGTTTCTCGTGCTTTTACACAATTTTACAAGTTTTTGTCCAAATCGGATGAATATATCATATAGCTCCCAAACGAACGATTAGTCGGAAAATGGGAAAAAAGTATTATTTTAAAATATTTAAGCGAGCAATTGCAAGGGTATAAAAACTTCGGCACAGACGAAGTTAGCTTGGCTTTCTCGTTTTTTTTTTTATTTATGCTTGGTTGGTATTTATTGGATCTTCTCTTAAAGAGACTAACAATAATTTTTCAAATCTTAATCTAGAAACTATTTTAAAAACTATCCCCTATTGGAGGTAGTTTGTGTTCTACGGCCCTTCAAGTCAGTCGCTGGGTTGGTAGGTCGTTTCTTCGGAGGCGAGAATGCGTTGCCAGCATGGTGAGAGATTTTGCAAGTTGGTTTGGGTGGGCAAGAAGCTTCTCAGAATATTTGCGCTTAAGTTCCTCTATTTCAGTTTCAACCAGTGGGATGCTGAGGTCGTTGTGGATACAATCATTGCGAATGTACCATGGCGCTCCAGTGATGGTTCTAAGGATTCTCGACTGTGATCTTTGGAGGATGTCCACGCTGCTCGCACAAGCATTTCCCCATAGCTGCGAGCCATAGGTCCAGACAGGCTTTATGATGCTCTTGTACAGTAAGACTTTATATTCCAGCTTTAGAGGGGAACGGGAGTTAATTAGCCAGTGAAGGCTGTTGGCCTTAAGCTTTATCTGAAGTTTTTTCGAGTCAATGTGTTTGCGCCATGTGAGCCTTCTATCAAGGTGTACACCTAGGTATACAACATCGTTTGATTGCGGGATCAAAGTCGCGTTTAGTGATAGCTGGGGACAGGTGCTTCTGTTGAGTGTGAACGTCACGTGTTTACACTTTTGCTCGTTGATTTTAATACGCCAGTTGGCCAGCCACTCTTCCACGTCGGTAAGATGGCTTGCCAAAAGTCTTGTTGCGGTAATTGGACATCGTGATCTGCTTAATATTGCCGTATCATCCGCAAAAGTACTTATTGTAAGTCGAGAGTCTGTTGGTATGTCGGCAGTGTATAGTACGTATAGGAAAGGACCAAGAACACTTCCCTGCGGTACTCCGGCTCCTATGGTGAACTCTTCTGTTGTGTACTCATTTTGACGAACTGTAAATACTCTGTTACTGACGTAACTTTCTAGGACTTTGTGTGTATTTGGTGGAAGCATTGTCTTTATCTTGAATGTAAGACCGTCCAACCATACGCGGTCAAATGCTTGGGCAACATCTAGGAAAATGGCAGAGCAGTATTCGTGGTTTTCAAACGCAGTCCGAATATCTGAAGTTATGCGGTTGACTTGCTCAATAGTCCCGTGTTTAGCTCGGAACCCAAATTGGTGTGATGGAATGATATTTTGTGCATGGGAATCAATTTTACGGAGTAAGATCTTCTCAAAAAGTTTTGATAAGCAAGGTAGCAGACTAATGGGTCTATATGATGACGCTTGGGTTTTATCCTTTCCTGGTTTATGGATCATTATGATTGTGGACTTTTTCCATTGGGTTGGGAAGTATCCACATCGCAGTACTGCATTGAAAAGTCTTGAGATATATGTTATGGCAGGACTTGGAAGTTCCATAATCATTTTAGGCGTAATAAGATCATGTCCAGGCGCTTTTCTGGGTTGTAGATCTCCGATAGCATTTTTTATTTCAAGTGAATGAACTTTAATTGGGTCAGTTTGTGCGGCGATGGGAACCAATGGAAGTGCATAGCCATTAGTTGGTGGATTTGGCTGGAAGACATTTCTAAGGTGAAGTGCAAAGACATTTGCCTTCTCTTCGTCACTGCGGGCCCAACTTCCACTCTGGTCCCTTAAAGGCGTGTCTACCTTTGCAGGTGGCTTTATGCTTGCATGTGCTCTCCATAGGGGAAATTTGGTGCTTGTAGGCGATAGTTTTTCTATGTAACGGCTATGGGCTAGCTGCTCTTCCGCTTCGAGTGCTTTGCGAAGTATGCGTTCCGCAAGTCTCAGACGATTTTTTGACGCAGGCGACCTATGGTGCTGCCATTCTCTTCTTGCACGCCGCTTTTCAGACACCAGTCGGTCTATGTAGCTGTTCGTTAATCTACTATCTTGCTTAGGTGTTATTGTTGTTGTTTGAGGGTTTGAATGACGAGCAGCAGCAGTAATGATAGAGGTGAGGGCTTCTACTGAGTTTTCAATGTCTACTTCGCTGTTTATGGTCGGGCTCAGCTCGATGTGACTGCTGATATATTTTTTGTATTTGAGCCAGTTTGTCTTGTGTGAAGTCAGTCTCCGAGGATATTGTCTGATCTGAGGGCACTCCAGAAGGGTAAATATTATTGGAGAATGGTCTGACGACAAGTCTGCAAGGGCTTCTGCAGTTACCAGGTTTTGTGGAACTTTTCTTGTTATGGCAAAGTCTATAAGATCGGGTATTTTCTTTGGATCTGCTGGCCAGTATGTAGGCCCTCCCGGAGATACATAGTCGAGTTTGTTTGATGCGCGCGTGAGTACGTTGTAGAGTTGCTTCCCCTTGGGATTAGTCAGTCTGGAGCCCCAGTGGGGATGTTTCGAGTTATAGTCACCCGCAGCGAAGAAGCGTTGACCAAGTGTATTAAAGAAATCTAGGAATTGATTTTCTGATATTGTAAATCGTGGTGGACAGTAAACCGCAGACAGCGTGATATTGCCTCGTTTAGATTCTACGCATATCGATGTGGCTTGTAGGTAGGTTTCCGAATATCCCGTTAGTGGATAATGTTTGATGCGGCTTCTGACTAGGATACCAGTTCCGCCATGGGCTTTACCATCTGGGTGATTTGTGCCGTAAAATGCATATCCCGATAATTGGAAATTATATCGGTCCGTCAGATGAGTTTCCGCAAGAAGCATTATGTCGATTTCATTGTCTTGGAGAAATTTGGATAACTCCACTTTGTGGCGAGGAATGCCATTTGCATTCCAGAGTGATACTCTCAGGAGAGCCATTATTTGGGTTGTTGCGAAGCGAGCAGTTGAATGAGAAGGCCTTGCATTCTCATCTGTTCTTGCATTGCGTTTTGCATATACACCATAAAATCTTTCAGGGTTTGTTGTAACGATAGAAACATGGCTTCTAAGCTACTTTGGTTTGATGGTTGCTCCACATGTTTTGTTGTCAGAGTCGGCTCAGTTCGAGTTTCGTGTGAAATCGTTCCTTGTTTCAAGACGCTTGCGAAAGAAACGCCTTGGGTAGTAGTCGATGGGGCAAAAGACGATCTCGTAGCTTTTGTGAAGAAGACTCCAGGGGTCGAGGTTGCGAGGGTGTATACGTATTAAGGTTTCCATTGGAACGAGCAAATTCCGTGCGCGTACTAATCCTGCTCTTTAGATCTTTGTATACTTGGCAACCTCAGTAGTTTGCGGTGTGGTTACCTCCACAGTTACTGCATTTTTTAACTGATGGATCCTCCTTGTTTGCGGGGCAAGAGGCAGTATTGTGCAGCTCTCCGCATGCCACACAAACAGATCGCAGAGCGCAGTAGGACTTGGTGTGTCCAAATTCTTGGCAATTGGTACATTGCACTGGATTTGTGCGCTTGTGCGGTTCCTCTACAGTTACTCTGCGGTGCAATAAGTAAGGTAGTTTGTAAATGGGGTGCACTTCATTTTTGTTAGGAGCTATGTCTTCCGGGCTCAGCTCAACTTTGAAAAGCGGTTGGGGTTTTTGTCTCTGTTTATTAAATTTATTACGGACTTGACCTTAAATCCCTTTTCTTCCAAAGCATAAGCAACTTCCGTTGCAGGTACACTTGATTCTATACCTTTGATTACAACTTGTAGGCCTTTGCTACTTTTTAGTTGGTAGGTGTAGTAGCTTTTATTTTCAGCTCTTAAACATTTTTCGACAGCGCGATAGTCGTCATCGGTGTTAACTTGGAGCTTGGTTTCGCGTATGTTGCCTTTGCTGACGGATGTCACATAGAAGTTGTTATTGCCTATTAGCGAGACAAGCTTTGTTAATAGGGCCGTGCAGCTAGTATCCCTAATGTAGATTAGCGGAGGCTTTGGTTTTGCGGCGCTTGCAGCTTTTTCTTCAGTCTCACCGTCAGACTGTTTGGCGAGAATTTGGAACCTATTCCCAGTGAGGGGTTCTTTGTCCGCAGGTTTATCGCTTGTTTTGTTCAATTTTGGTGTATTACCGCTTTTTTTGTTTTGTGGGTGTTGTGCTCACTTGTGTATGTGTAAGTGGGAGCGCGTGCTGAGTTGACGCTGGTTTCTGCATAGTTGTTGTTGTTGAGTTCGTACAGGTTAATTGCGCTGGAGTAAGCGTTACCGTACTTATTGTTGCATTTGCCGAAAAGTTCATCATCGTGGGCTGAGGAGAGGGGGTGGGGCATTGGGAGCTCCACGTCGCGGTGGTAGTATGAGAGCTTACAGTCGCCGTGCTGGTGGGCTCGGGAGAGACAATTGCAAAATAAGCGTTGTTGCGCTTAAACACGTCTTCACACTTCAACCGACAGAGTTGAGTTCTGTCGGTTGAGTTTGTGTGTGAAAATAAAAATTTTTTCATTGATGTTAATTATCATGACTGAAAAATATCATTTGTGCATTTTACGAACCCTGGTTCACACACACCAAATTAATTTGCAAATAGGTTTGTCGCAACTTCGAAAGTTTGCATTGAAGTTGGCTTAGTGTTCAGACTCGCAAACTTGGCTTGTGAACGTTTTGTGTTTCCCACAAACCAATTTGTTTTGGCTAATCGAAATCTTAGCTGCTTAATATTTTTGGAAAAATTGACATGGGCAAAACTGTTACGAAAAAAAATTTGTTAATTATTTGCCTTGGCGTTGCCGTAAAATAAAACGCAGAAAAATTGTGAGTCCGTGGGTAAAGAGACGGAAACCCAAGGATACTGCGTAAAGCTTGTATAGGAGTTGGAGCTGGAAAGCCCACAGCTTTATAAAAATTTTGTTTCAATGAGAGCAGTGGACTTTAAAAATCTGGTAAGTGTTGAGTTGATTAAACTTTAATTTTACTTTCATAAATTGCAGTTAAATCTTGTTGGGCCACACATTGCTAAAAAGGACACAACAATGCGCACCTCCATCCCTGCAGCCAGTCGACTGATAATATTTTTGCGTAGGGCTGCATGCTTGTAACCATGCAACCTTTGCGATTTATAAAACGATTTATAAAACATTATTATTGTACTTATTTTTACACGAATTGCTACTTCTTATCCAAACGAAATATTAAAATTGTTTAATACAGATTTACGCACTTTTCTGTACCTTAAGCAGATTGTTTAGGACTGATTGTTTCCCAAGCGCTGGCCACCAAACTCTGGCTCCGTAGAGAAGTATGGAGCGGACTACTGCTGTGTAAAGCTAGAAGGGGAAAACCCCCATTTGCGGCGTATGGCCTATTTGCACTAGAAAAGGGCTATGGTTGCCATTTTTATGACTCCCAAGTATTTGGCATTGTCTCCAAATTCAAGGCTTACCCTATTGATTTTAGGGGGACAAGATCAGGAATTTTGTACCTTCTGGTAAAAAGCACTAGTTCCGTCTTCGCTGGGTTTACGCCCAAGCTGCAAGATGTGGTCCACTGAGCGAGTGTATTTACGTACTAAACTTTAATACCTTAAGAGATCCGGGATCGAACCGATTCGGTTCAAAACCGGTTTGCAGCCCTGGAAATTACAGCTTTAATGATTAAAAACAGTACACTTTGTGACCAATACTAATACATATATTATACAATATAAGACTATGTCTAATTGTATTGGGAAGATAATAAATCTAGTCTAATCTTTCAAGGACAACTCTCATGATTTTATATTTAAGCGTAAACGTAGTAACTTATGTATGATAACAGGAAACCGCATCTTTACCGCTTTCCTACACTTAATTTAAAAAAAGATCAGAATATAACTGCGTGTTTGGCATCGCGGAAAAAGATCGCGCAGAAGACAATGTTTTTCACTGTGAACTATGGGCCGATAAGCGAGGCAACTAATAACGATTTATAACAGCAGATAACATAGTAGCAACTATGTTTTACTATTACTAGTACTATTACTACTATTACTACTATTACTACTATTACTACTATTACTACTATTACTACTATTACTACTATTACTACTATTACTACTATTACTACTATTACTACTATTACTACTATTACTACTATTACTACTATTACTACTACTACTACTATTACTACTATTACTACTACTACTACTATCTCTATTCTCTATTCTACTATTACTACTACTCTCTACTACTATTACTATTCTCTATTACTACTATTCTACTATTCTCTATTACTACTATTACTACTATTCTACTACTCTATTCTACTATTCTACTCTCTATTCTACTATTACTACTATTACTACTATTACTACTATTACTACTATTACTACTATTACTACTATTACTACTATTACTACTATTACTACTATTACTACTATTACTACTATTACTACTATTACTACTATTACTACTATGGGGTCGGGGGTTCAGCCTGTATGGCAAAGTTCATCACGATCCATCCAGGCTGACTCCAAGCAGCTCACCGCCTCCACGTGGCGACCCCGGACACTGGTATCGATGTCATCCGGCATCATACTGGCTAAGGTGAGAAGGCGAATCTGCTGGTGACTAAGGCATTCTAACACTTCAGTAACCAGATTGAACCCCTGGCGAAATGGCTGTTGGGCTAATGTTGCAGGCACCTTCCGTCCTATTAAAACGTGGCGAGTCTTCAAGTACGTTCAAATCACATCATCGTTAAGTCAATGATACAGGTGCAGTTGAGATGACTCCTGCTTAGTGCCCGTCCTGGCTCTGAACACAAGGTCCCATAAAGTCTTGTGTCAACCCTCGCATGAACCTCACTGCTTGCAAAGGGACCCATGGGGACTTCTTGGGCAACTGTATATATATGTGACGAGATAGCGGCATGAAGTTTGGACCCATATAGCATGAACACCATTGAAAAACAAAAAAAAAAGGAGAGAGAAGCTTTTGGAAAAAGCAGTCTAATGGAGAGGTCGCCATTACAAAAAATGGCAGGCATTGATAGGGTTATTCCGAGCCCCTCGACTCAGGAAACCCCGAAGGCAGCGCAAACACTAGAGGATAGGCAACCACCCAGTTCAGTCTATGTATCCACAGTGGTCCCACCCCCAGAAATGCAAACTCCTGCTCCATACCAAGGGGCAGGGAAAACGCATAGCTCCCCACGGCAGGAGCTAATATATAAGATGCAAGCTCTAGAGAAAGAATCGCTTGTAAAGTGCAGAACGGTGCTTCGGAGAATGAAGCATGCCATGCTAAGGCAGAGAAACATAAGCATGGACGTAAAGGACGGCGCTTCGGAGCTAAGTGAGCTATTTGATGTTATCGGAAGCTATAGAAAGAGCTGGAAAAATGCCGAAAAAGAGAGAGGTCTGGAACTTAATAAGTTATCTAAAAATCCAGATCGAGAAGGAAGCGATACACCAGTGTCGTCCATTCAAAAGAGGACCGCTACTAGTCCAGCAGCGCAAGACAATAACAAGAAGGTAAAAGGTAAGGAGCCTAATGATGGCTTCCAGACCGTGACCCGCAACAAGGGGAAACCACAACAAAAAAGCGATAAAGCGACTGTAGCTGGCAACAACAGGAATCACGAAGACAAAAGGATTATAAAGAAACCCAGCAGTTCGAGGACGCGAAGTCGCCCAGACGCGGTGCTAGTTAAGCCTGCAGAAGGCAAGAGCTACGCAGAGGTTCTAAGGGACCTGCGAAATAACGTGAAGCCAGACGAAGCTGACAGCACCATCCTATCGGTCAGAAAGACCAAAACCGGGGATATGTTACTAGAGCTGACCAAAGGGAGTAAGATCCAAAAGTTTTATGAGACCATCAAAGACACGCTCAAGGAGAGAGCTTCAGTCAAGGTACTTAAGCCGCTGACAAAACTAGAGATACGGGACCTAGACAGCCTGACACAGGAGGAGGAAGTTGTGTCTGCTGTTAGAGCAGCTATAGGTGACCCCAGCCAAGACTTTAAAGTCCACCTGACAGGTGTAAACAGCGCAGAGCAAAGGCGAGCCTTTGTTACACTGCCTACCGAAGACGCAGCTAAAATTCTGAAGGAACAGAGAATTAAGATAGGATGGACGCGCTGCAGAGTAGTACGGCGCATCGACATCAAGCGATGTTTCAAATGCCTTGGCGTAGGCCACTTACAGATGGACTGCAATGGACCGGACCGAAAGGATCTCTGTATTAGGTGCGGAGAAAGCGGCCACAAAATAAAAAGTTGCACAAAGCCACCAAGATGCTGTATATGTGCTCACGAGAAGCTCAAAAACCTAAATCACTTCCCAGGAGCGAGTAACTGCGCTGCCAGTAAGAGGAAAGAACCAAATTGAAAGTTCTCCAAGCTAATTTACATAGAAGCAGGACAGCGGACGCTCTTCTCTCACAAATAGTCCTGGAGGAAAAAGCAGATCTAGTAATAATAAGTGAGCAGCATAAGCGAAAAGAAAATGGCGCCTGGCTAGAAGACGAAACCAAAACTGCTGCAATATGGATTCCAGGAGATAGTAATGTGCGGCATCTGAGGGACGCTCGAGGTAGAGGCTACGTACTGGCGCAAGTCGGAGACTGCAATATATTTAGCTGCTACCTAACTCCAAGTGACGACATACAAACATTTCAGGACAAACTGAAT
Organism: Lordiphosa fenestrarum; assembly: GCA_035044985.1. Classification (NCBI taxonomy): domain Eukaryota; kingdom Metazoa; phylum Arthropoda; class Insecta; order Diptera; family Drosophilidae; genus Lordiphosa; species Lordiphosa fenestrarum. The sequence goes on along the minus strand of JAWNNO010004994.1, from coordinate 61,228 downwards.
GACATTGAAGACACCGCAAGGCAAATAAAGGGAAACCTTATTGTAGCGGGCGACTTTAATTCGAGAGCAGAAGAGTGGGGTATGCAATCAACCGACTCCAGAGGGCGCAGAGTACTTGATATGGCCGCACGACTGGGACTGGCAGTCGCGAATGTTGGTGCAACCGCGACATTCAGGCGAGCGGGAACCGTCGGCACGATCCCAGATATAACTCTGGTATCAGAAAACCTGGCCCATAAAATCGCAGACTGGAAAGTCCTAGATACTTACAATGGAAGCGACCATGAGTACATCTCTTACATCCTAAGAGAAACCAGGACAAGAAACGTGGCTTCAAATGGCACGATACGCAGTCACAGGTGGAACGTAAACCGACTGAACAAAACCCTTCTGATAGAAGAAATTGACAGGAGAACAACGGAGGCACAGGATTCTGTTAGATTAGAAAGTATAGTCAACAATACTATGTTAACTATAAAAAAAGCTTGTGATGCCGCAATGCCCAAAACTGGTAACAGACGCAGAAATGGACAAGAAGTATACTGGTGGACGGAGGAAATAAAAAAAATTAAGAGAAACGTGCATCAGGAGAAGGCGCTGTTTGACTAGAGCGAGACGTAGGGGTGATTTCATCGCCCAGGAGAACCAGTACAGAAGCGCAAAGAAGGACCTAAATATCGCAATCCGTAACAGAAAGCAAGAGAAATGGAAAGCCCTATGCAAAGACGTAAATACCGATCCATGGGGTCTTGGCTATAAGATTGTGATGAAAAAGCTCAGAACAAAAAGCTCACTTCCAGATATAGAGGAACAACAAATGGATAATATTGTCAAAGCACTGTTTCCTCCCCATCCGATAAGGCCTGAAATGTCACATACAATTGATGAACAAGTGCAACCCTTTACCGAGGACGAACTTGTTAGAGCGGCAAAAAGCCTAAAGAACAGGAAAGCACCGGGTCCAGACAATATCCCTGCAGAAGTTCTTAAGGCAATCACAGAAAGTCGACCACTCACCCTCTTAAATATGTATAACGCGTGTATCCGAAATGGAATATTTCCTGACACCTGGAAAGTACAGCGACTGGTACTAATAAGCAAAGGCAAAGGTGACCCCACCACACCATCTGCTTATCGACCACTATGTATGCTCAATACAACGGGAAAGCTACTGGAAAAGCTGATCAAGCCCAGATTAGCAGCTGCAATCGAAAGCGCTGGCGGCCTTTCCCCGAGGCAGCATGGCTTTAGGCCAGGCAGATCTACAACCGGAGCCATTCTGGAGGTAGTTCAAGCGGCGCAGGCAAGTCAGCGAGGAAATCACCTCTCTCGGCCCGTAGTATTGCTCGCAACTTTAGATGTGAAGAACGCATTCAACAGTGTAAAATGGGAACATATGATTGTGGCACTTAAGGAGCGATTTAAAATCCCCGAATACCTATTGCGTATAATAAGTAGCTACCTCGAAAACCGTAAATTGATTTACCAAACTAAAGTAGGCGTAAAATGCATACAACTTAAATCGGGAGCAGCACAGGGATCTATCCTAGGACCGGAACTGTGGAACATTAGCTACGACGAAATTCTCCGACTTGAAATGCCTGAGGACACCTTCCTAGTTGGATATGCAGATGACATAGTAGCAGTCATAACCGACGTCAGGAGAGAAACCGAGGTTTGATCCCCCGTCGAAGGAGCGTCCCTGGCCAAGCCAGTATGAGTGAGAGTGGCATGCGAGTGATAAGTAGATCATTATTTGCCGAGAGGAATGAGGATGAGTGGCATGCGAGTGGAAAGTAGTTCACTATTTGCCGGAGAATCACGTCCATATGGCCATTGCAATAACATTGCGGTCGGACAGGGGCATGCGAGTGAAAAGTAGTTCACTATTTGCCGAAGAAAAACGTCCCGATGGCCATTGCAATAACATTGCGGCCGGACAGAAGCAAAATCCTCCGTTTCACTTCGAGATTGTGAGGTGACTCACATGTTTTAAAACCGTGTCCGTATGGGTCCGGTAGAGTGTGGGTTAAATCGTCCCGATGGCCATTGCAATGACACTGCGGTCGGACGAAAACTTACAATACAAATGCTAATAATTTATATTTACAGGTAAAAATCATGGCAGGTGTGATCAAGCCCTTTCAGTGCGAGGCGTTGGAAAAATCAATGCTGCGTGGGGAGTGGGAGAAATGGCTGCGGGCATTCAAGATTTAGGCCGAGGCCGAAGAGATTACATCGGTAGTCAGGAAAGAGATCCTGTTGCTGCATTTGGGAGGTCCACAGCTGCAAGCTGTGGCATATTCCTTACCATGAGCTCTGCAGGAGTACGATGCAGAACTGGGAAATGACGCTTACAAGGAGTTGGTGGAAACGCTTTACACAACTGTCGACAAGGCTGTCGACTGCTCTGACAACCAAGGCCCCGGCTCCTACATCCCTCCCTTATTGGCCGAGACCCTTGACCTTGCCGTGCGCCGTTTTTCCTCATCCGATTGCTAACCTTCTGGGGCCTGTCGATAGCTCAACATTCGTTGCGGGGGTTGGGGAAACCCAGAGAAAACCCAACCAAGCTATTTCCCTTCGTCGGGTTACTGGTCCTGCTCTTACATTAAGAGAATCGCGCATCAGCAGAAGGAATGACTAGAGCGAAGCGAAGGGGGGATTTGATCGCACAGGAAGAACAATACAAAAGCGCAAAGAAGAACCTCAATATCGCCATTCGTAATAGTCAGCAAGAGAAATGGAAAGCCATATGCAAAGACGTAAACGCCGATCCATGGGGTCTTGGCTATAAGATTGTGATGAAAAGCTCAGGACAAAAAGCTCATTACCGGATATAGAGGAACAACAAAGGCACAATAAAGTCAAAGCCCCGTTCCCCCCATCCGATTATGCGGTAAATACAACATTCAATCAATGAGCAAGTGCACCCCTTTACTGAGAACGAACTTGTTAGAGCGGCAAAAAGCCTAAAAAACAGGAAAGCGCCGGGACCAGACATATCCCTGCAGAACAATCACAGAAAGTCGACCACTGACTCTTCTGAATATGTATAACGCACGTATCCGGACTGAAATATTCCCCGACCACCGGAAAATGCAACGACTGGTACTAATTAGCAAGGGCAAGAGTGATCCCACCACACCATCTGCTTATCGACCACTATGAATGCTTAATACGACGGGAAAGTAACCGGAAAGCTGATCAAGCCCAGATTAGCAGCTGCAATCGAAAGCGCCTTTCCATGAGGCGGCACGGTTTTAGTCCAGGCAGATCTGAAACCGGAGCCATTCTGGAGCTTGTTCAGGCGGCGCAGGCTACTCAATGAGGAAATCACCACTCGCGACCCTTGGATGGCTTGCAACTTTAGATATGAAACTCGCATGCAACAGTGTTAAATGGTAGTACATGATTGTGGCACTAAGGGAGCAAAATCCCCGAATACCTATTGCGTATAATAAGCAGCTATCTTGAAACCGCAAATTGATTTACCAAACTAAAATAGGCAAAAAAAAATGTTTACAACTAACATCGGGGGCAACACAGGGGTCTATTCTAATAGATAAGAATGCCATCCCGCTGTATTGTAGCGAGGCCTGGGCAAATAGTGTAAAGGCAAAATGCAGGTTGAATCCATTGCTTGCAGTCCAAAAGACAACTGCGCTGATGATAATTAGCGCATACCGTACAGTACAAGGAGCGGCTGCTCAAGTCATTGCAGGAGTGATCCCGATCGAGCGCAAACAGATCTTTACGATGCGACAAACGAGAGAAGCCCCAATACAATTTCGGGAAATCTGCAGGAATAAAACTATTGCACAGTGACAAGACTGATGGGCAGTCGAGAGCACTGGAAGGTGTACGGCCTGGCTCATAACAGACGTTGGAGAATGGGTCCAAAGGAAGCATGGTGATGTGGACTATTTACATCATTCAAATGCTAACAGGACACGCATTCTTTAGCCCCTATCTGCCAAAGATAACAAACTTCGTTGGAGGGATTCTGCGACTGAAGAAGAAAGCCTTGGATGAAAGGACATAAAGTAGGGGGTCTGGACGCAGACAAAAGATTGTAGCGCATGTCGCGTAAGTGAGCCTACTTTGAAGACATGCAAAACCATTTTCAAAATAGATTAAGGCTCGATATGAGGAGGCGTTTTTAGTGGGCGATAGTCCCACATACCAAAAACAATAGAATAATAAGATGAGTAACGCCCATACAATCGTCTTGCATATGAAGTTGAATTTTCAGTGGCAACGACAATCGCACTCTCTCCGCTCTCACAAAAACGAGAGCGTAAAAATCTAAAAATAGAATGCGCTTGCTTGTGTGCGTAAACACAAATGATGCATTTGAATGAAGCATGAGAATACGTGTGCACACACAAACAGTCGGCAATGTCGCTGTATGCGTATGAGAGAGAGAGAGAGAGCGCTGGCTCTTGAGCGCTCTCCTACTGGCTTTTAAATAAAGAGAGCGAAAAGCCAGTTTGAAAAGCCAGCACGAAAAAAAGTGTGTGCAGAAATTTTGTATGGCGTTACTCATCTTATTATTCTATTGTTTTTGCACATACCCTATCTGGGAAATGCATGAGGCATTTTCTCCACCGAAAAAAAAAAACATACAAATAAAAAATAATTAATACTATTACTACTGTGACCGATTGAAATCAATACTTGCAAATGCAAGTGGGCGAATTTGAAAAACCCCGGATGAAAATTTGTTGTCATCAGTGGATGTGCGGCTGCGCTGTCATGGCAATTATCGATGTTTTTGAAATAACCGATTTATTTCGATGTCAATATATTCCATGTATTTTGTTTTTACGAATGCGCATAGAGTATACAAAAATCCCTCGTTTCTTAGGCAAAACAAATCGTTTAACAAATGCATACCGTTCAAAATTTGATTTCGATTTTTGTTAATCGAAGGGTAATCCACAGAATAGTATGGTCACAGCCCCGGATAAAATTCGTGTTGCATAGCGGAATACTTGGTAGGGCTATTGACTGTCTGTTGACGCTCTACTAAACATTCAATGTGGTGAAGATGGGATAAAAATTTTGTCTTATGGGTATTTAGATTGCTGAGTGAGCTTATTATGCACTTGTCAACGTCAACAAACCTCTGAACAGATTTTCGAGGAGGAGGTATTGGCGTGCGTCCAAGAAGACACGAGGTCGAAGAAGTTGTTGGTGACGCGCAAGGTGGAGTCTTACACAGAGCCTGTTTCTTAGTACGCGGCGGCACTTTGACAGAACAATCAGAGGTAGGTGAAGGGTTGTGACTGCTATCGGATCCACCTACATCGAAGCCAAGAACATTGCTAAGGGTCACACAAGAGCACGTGAGAGAGTGAGATAGAGAAAGAGAAAAAGTAGACAAGTTAAATGGACATTAAGTCACAGTTTCATTGTGTCATATCTTTATAAGCCAAATAATAAGTGTGCCCAGTGAGCATACAAAAAATGGTAGGTTGTATCTACCTTTCGTTTGTAATCGGTGAATTGGTGCTGCTGAGTTCCAATGCTGTGGTAATTGCATGTGTTAGAGCCACGACCGGTGCTGATGCAGGTTGGGTTGAACTGCTCTGTCCATTGGGGTTTCCAATGTTGATCATATCCAATGAACCCGTCTGAGTTAAGGCTCGTGTACGTTCGGTCGTCGATATGTTTGGAGGCGCTCCACTTCCTAGAAAAAACTGCACCGACTGTGAGTCAGTCCCATCTTCACTGCACGAGCTGTCATCATGAATAGCGCTAGTGTTGCTGTTCACTATACCGCTAGCACTTGCCGAACTCCGACCGTAGCTTTCAAATATACCTGAGAAAAAGAAAACAGTTGAATTACACATGACCACAAAATTTTACGTTTTCCAGCACTTTGAAGGGTTGGTGATGATTCTACATGATCACGTCTAGGTTTATGGTAATTTGAACTTACCATTGCTCGATATCTTTTTTGTTCCTTATAATACTCCATTTATAGGTAACCTTTTCTATTGTTTTTTTTCTTTCACTCTCCCTTTAATATTGACGCTAAGTATTACTATTAAATAGACTATTAGTATTAAAACTATTAAAATTTACAATCATCATCAACCCTTCAATATACTGAACTTTGTTGCCTAGTGTTATTTATAATTAAGAACTAGAAGTATTAATTTCAGACTCTGCTATGAACCTGTCTAATACTTAACCTATTGACTAAATATCCTAACGTGACATATTTACATTTTTATACTATATACCAAACGAACACAGAATATAATAAATTTGTGCAAAAGTATGTAACAGACAGAAGGAAGCATCTGCGACCCCATAAAGTATATATATTCTTGATCGGCATCAATAGCCGAGTCGATATTTTCATGTCCGTCCGCCTGCCCGTCCCCATAAACAAACAGGTCTCAGAGTTGGTAAGAGATTTGACATGTATGGGACATATGCTTTAGCAGATCAAGAACATTAAATCAAACTATTAAATATCGTTTTTTGAGAGACAGTTAAGTAATCTTTATTCGTCTTAGTACCATTCACATTGGGAAAAATCGACGAATAAATGTTGTAACCAAAGGTGCACAGAGTATATTAAACTTTTGCAAAAGTATGTAAAAACCAGATGGAAGCATTTCCGACCCCATGAAGTATATGTATATATTCATGATCAGCATCAACAGCCAAGTCGCTATAGCCATTGCCATCTATCTGTCCGTCTGTATACGCCATGTATAGGACAAAAACGGTGTACACCTGCATGCAAATCAAGTTTATTTTTAATTTATACCACGCTCACTCCCGCCCCCACAATTAAAAAAAAAAAAAGAGTGGGCGTCGTGGAACACCCGGTACGAGCGAAGCTACTTACGAGAAATAATCATAATCTGATTTAAAATTGCAATACTTGCAAAAAAATATAAAGTAGTTTTGTAGTTGTATGGTTATATCCGGATGAATTTTATTAAAGTCTAATTTATATTTTAAATCATAAAACAGTGTTCCCCAAGAAGAGAAGCTCTCTGTCCGTCTCTGACACCCACTGATGCATTACTTCGGCAATCATTCGGTTTGAATTGCCGGAAGTGTTCAGCCCATAACAGCACAAACCAAGACTCACGCAGTGGTGTATGAAAATGATCGATAGTGAGCACATTGATAGTCTTTAAATCGATAACAGTAAAAGTCGAAACTGCCAAATATCGAGGCTAAAGAAGCTGAAGGAGAGATCGTACAAAACTGGTCCGACTGATTAGATCATGAAGGCCAATGGGCTCCAGAGCATTGAATGACAACTCGTAAATGTAAATGCATTGCGGCAGTTCGAAATACCGTAACGGAAATAACAATTAGAAATTGATTTTATTTATTAATAGATGCATCAATTCTTAATGTAAATACATTAAACAACTTTATTATTTCTAAGTTTAATGTTCAACATTCCCGTCTTAGGTGGACACTATTTTTGGTTGGGTTTTGGTCACTGCTAAGATCAGTGCTTTGGTCACTGTTTCGATCACTGTTATAGTCAGTATTTGGTCATGGGATCGGTCACGGTTTCTGTCACTATTCCGTGCTCTGTTTTGGTCACTGATTTTGTCTCTGTTTTGGTCACTGCTTCGGTCACAGTTTTGCTTACTGTTTCGGCCAGTGTTTTGGTTACTGTTTTGGTCACTGATTCGGTCACTGTTTCGGTCACTGTTTTGGTTACTGATTGGGTCGCTATTTTGGTCACTGTTTCGGTCTCTGTTCAGTCACAGGTTCGGTCACTGTTCCGGTATCTGTTTTGGTCACTGTTTTGGTCACTGTTCGGTCACTGTTTCTGTCACCTCTAGTCCAGCACTACCACCCACACCTACACCTGCTGCTATGACTTTTTTGCATTGACCAAAGCTGCTGACTTTGCAAAGTCAAAAGCATATCCAAAGAAATCTGTCGCAAAGACAATTGTTTGAAGCAGCAGCTGGTTCCAATTAACATATTATTTTCTTGCTAAACTAAAGACATACTGTTGAGCTCTTATCTTTGTAAAACCTACTCATATTCCTAACTGTCATATACGCTCAAATATTCTTAGGCCCCTCTTTGCTAATCGTTGGCATTGTCAATAAGTAGTTGTAATCTGAGAGCCATCGAGGGCAGCAGCTTCTCCGCGCTTAAACCATTTTTATATATATGCCAATATACCCACAACCACGGCCTAATGATTTCGTGCAATTATTAACAATAAAGTAAATATAACCGATAAAGAGAAATTAATTAAGCATTTATTTTTATCAAAGTTGTCGAAAAAGCTCGGCAGCTTCCAACAATAATCGTTTTCTGGATTTGCCCCCCAGTCGATCGTCCGTAAAAGATCTTCGCTCTAAAAACAAACTTCTTATCTTCCACAATTTGGAAGATAGAAGGTTCTTTCCATCTGGACATTTTTAGTTATGAGTATTATTTATCGATGGAATGGTGAAAATCGTGTAAACGGTTGTCAAGTTATAGCCTATTCACACTACAGTCCATCTCAGCGGAACGATGAGAAGTTCGTGAAAAAATGAAACTCGTGTTCATACTGTCACCGTCCACCGTCTACCGCCAGTGCCTTCTTTTTCTTCCCCCAAAATTAAGCATATGTGTCACTCATTTCTTTTGTTTTAAACACTTTAAGGAACTCATTTCACGCAAAATGTTTCGAGTCTGCTCGTGATGCTTCTTCTGCATTTCAATCCGCCCTTGCCAACGAAATCAGTTCCTGGTGGGTGCCAATTTTCGTCCTTACATTAGTCCAGTGGATTTTTAATCCCTGTTTCCTCCATCAGCATGGCCATCTTCTGATAGACGTTTGACATTTGAAGTTTGACAATCACTTGCCGCGCTCACATTGTTTACGTTTTCGTTGCGAATATCATTTTTTGTAGTGATGGACACAGAAATATCGCATTCACGATGAGTGAAACAGCAAGAAATAGGAACATCCCCAGCCGACGGGGGAATAATTTGAAAAAATTTTGCACGGCAAGTTCTTACGTACCGTCTGTGACTGTAGACGGTAGATGTGGGCTAGTGTCAATAGGCTATTATAGGGAAAACAAACATTTATGCTTGGGCAGCACTTACAAACTTTGGGAAGTACAGACTTTTGTAAAGGCGGGCTGGACTGACTTTCTTACTTGTTATTTATAAAGTATTGCTTTGGTTTGCGATGTGAGTACAAATTTTGTACGTCAATTAGTAGCGTCACACAACTCGTAACACGTTAATGCTGTCAACCTGGCAGTGCTGACACTTCTAGCCTCTGATTTTAGTGAGATTGTTTTAGCCGTTTTTCCGCTAGATTCTTATATTTTCTCATATTATAGTGGTTATTCTCTGCGTAACGTTCAATTTATTTCTTTTACTCTAATGGGAAGATATTGAACAGTGGCAAAGAATGGAAATTTGGGCATTCGGGTCTGGCGGATCAAATTTCTAAAGGACAAGCGTATGTCACATTTTTATAATATAACGGTTTTCATTACCACGACAACCACACTGATCAAGCAGTGCAAATTCGCATGAGCTGGCATGCCCCTAACCGATAGTTGCTTTTGCTCGTGTTCGCCCGCTTTGACAGCCAAGCCACCATATGGCCATACTTTCTTTTTATACCCTTGCAAAGGGTTTTTTAATTTTGCCCAGAAGTTTCCAACGTATTGAAATATTCATTTCCGACCCCATAATCTATATATATTCTTGATCAGGGTGACGAGCTGAGTCGATTGAGCTTTGTCCGTCTGTCTGTCTGTTTCTACGCGAACTAGTCTCTCAGTTTTAAAGCTATCGAGCTGGTGCAGAGTCTTCTTTTTGCTGCACACTACTAATATGTCGGAACCGACCGGATTTGATGACTACATCCCACAGCTCCCATGGGAACAATCGGTCGGAAAACTAGTTTTAGCATGAAAAACGTTTTTCTTTTCAATGGAAACGTCTTCAAACTTTGTAATCGTAAGTTTTCTATGTTTTTTATAATTCTACCAGGTTTTATTAAAATCGGACAACTATATGGTATAGCTGCCATACAAAAGATAGGTCTGAAAAACAGTCTTAGTTAGAAAAACTTTTTTGTATTTAATGGTAGCATCCTGCAATTTTGTATTTGTTTGTTTCACATGCTTTCACATAATTTTAAAAATTTTTGGCCAAATCGGTTGACTATATCATATAGCTCCCATACGAACGATCGGTCGGCAAATGGGAAAAAGCGTATTTTTTGAAAATATTTAAGCGAGGACTTGCAAGGGTATACGAACTTCGGCACAGACGAAGTAAGCGTAGCTTTCTCGTTTAATCTTCCAGTCAAACAAAACAGACGTGCTAGCGGAGCTAAAACTTTTATTAATTGTTTGAAATAAATTTGAAGTGACATAAATTAACCATTCATTCCCAACCGCATCGTGGTTATCCAGTGAGTTCTACGATCGGCTTGCCGCTGTCGCTCGCAATTTGATTGCGAAATTGATTTTCTTGGCATTCGTTCAACCTAACCTACACCAGAAATGCAGAGTGCTGAGTGTCCAAACGCGAGTAATGACTTTCATATTTCCGCAGTTAATTACTTGCAGGCGACATTAGCGCCAGCCTAGTGCTGCATATTCATCTATGGCGTATGCGGATGCAGGAACTACGGTGATTCCATTCCCAATTTTTTTTGATTAATTTATTTTAAATCTATTGTGTTACTTTTTTATTCCAATATTCCAGCGCCTTGTCCATCTGCAAAAGCGGTACATGTATTGCTGAAGGATTTTTCGTAGCGCTGTAGACACAGGGATGTCTGGCCACCGTATCGTCAGTGAAAGTGGCAAGGAAGAGGTTCTGTGCGTCATTCCTAGGAATGTCACTTCCTGAGGGCATGTCCATGGTTGAATGAGTGTATAGTGTGGGGCCAAGGGCGCTACCCTGCGGCACGCCTGCGAGTATATGTCTTGTGCTCGATTTGGCTCCATAAAGGACGACGCAAAACGTCCTGTCGGTAAGGAAGCTGCGCACCAGGTCAAAGAGCTCGATCGAACGCTTGCTTAACATTGACGAATACTGCCACGACGTACTCCTTTACGTGGAACCCTTCAAGGATAAAATTCGTTACTCTGTTTAACTGCTCTGGCGTTCAGTATGACCTTCTAAAACCAAATTGAAAGGGCGGAATCCGATGGCTGAGCTCATCCAACGCTAGTATTCTACACGGCAGGCACCTCTCAAAGATTTTCGACACCGACGAAAGCAAACTAATTGGCCGGTAAGATTCGACATCTTAAGAACTCATCCGAGCTTTGTGGATCATTACGATCTGGGACTTTTCCAGGCCTTCGGTTTGTGCCCCAGTCGCAATACAGAATTGAAGATTAACACTAGGAACAGTATATGTCTGTCCGGAAGTGCCTCCAGCGTTTTGTTGTCGATCCCATCTACTCCAGGAGCCTTTTTAGACTTAAGCATTTGGATCTTTTGTTTCACCTCCATTAGGACGATCACGGTTTGACACTACAAAAAAATCTATCAACGATAGGGTCACGGGTACAAACATATTGTCTCCGAAGTCTTCTCTTAATGAGGGGCAGAAGGAAGGCGAGGGTGCGGGTTTTGTCCATGCATTGGGCTTGCAGCTTGAGCATTAAGCGCAGGTGCATGCATCTTGTTGAGAAATAAGGAATATGCACCCTCGATGTCCTCTGGCAGAGTTATTTCCAGATTTAGGTCTAAGGTTAGCTCCAGATCTCTGCGAAAAGACTCTAAATCTGTTCCAGGAGGTAGTAACTTTGCTCTGGGTGCCGTGTTTTGAGTTGATCCTGCCATTTCAACCACTAGTGGAAGGTGATCCGAACTCAGAGTAAAGTGGGTCTTTATTGTGAGGTCACTCACTCTAAGCCCATTGAAGATTGCAAAATCGATAGCACTGTTTCGTTGGGCGTACGGGTAGTGTGTTGCCTGACCTGTGGCTAGGATTTGGGCAGGTGTGTTGTTTATGGCTTCATGAAGACATGAACCCCTTGCATCGACCCGATAGCATCCCCAGGACCTGTGTTTCGCGTTGAAGTCTCCTTTAATGAGAAACTTTCTCCCAAAAGTGTCAAGCAGGTTAGTAAAGTCTGTCTTGTTCCAGGTAAGGGCTGTAGGAAGGTAGACCGAAGATACAGTTAACTCTCCTGCACTAGAGGAAACCTGAATAGATGCCATTTGAAGTCTGTCTTGCCTCATCTGGGGGAGTTGCTTGGATGGCTTTAAGTAAGTCGTATCCTGCTATGTAAGTTAACAACAATAACATTCACAAAACCATAAAACCTAATAGCTGCCAAATAATGAAATTAATTTAAAATCAAGTAAAACATAACAACTCCTAACACGCGCATCCGCTTGTGCAGTTCAAAGCCCCAATTTACGAAAACCCGATATGCTGACTCCAGGTCTACAGCGCTTCCCGTGGGAATCGCTAACGCATCATAAGGCGACGAAAATGTTGTGCAAATGCAGCAGCGCAGCAACTGCAGCAAAATGTGTTGGTTGGCAAGTTGAGGGTTTATTAGGTCCAAAATATAGTCATTTGCTTTAGTTCTGATTTTGACTCAATAAAGAAAACGTGCCGGCTTCGGTCGAAAAAAAATAATTTTTTTTATTTAACAAGTCCTTCGAGATTTAATTGGCGCCCAACGTGGGGCCTTGGCGCGTTATCCTTCGGTCGTAAAAAGCACCTTAAGTAGCTGCAAGTGTCGGGAGAAGTTACGGAAAAAACACCCTAAGGCTGTAAAGTGGAAAAAGCAAAAAAGTACTTCAAGTAGCTACGCGTGAAAATTCATCTGGTGATCGGTCAGACAAAAGACAAAGAATTTTTCACATGATACCTGAAGAAGAAGAGTATTATGCGGCCATGAATAATACAGAAGATATTAGCGGTGAAACCTTAGCTGACTATTTGGAAGCGACGGAAGAACATCCCGCAGAAGAAGAGGAAGATCAATCGGTTGTTGACCATGTTGAGTTAAATTTTTTAGTTTAAAACATTCTTCGTTACCTTACATAGAGTGCAAGCTCGGTAACGGAGAAACTGTCAAATTTTTAATTGATTCAGGTTTTAACAAAAATTACATTCAAGGAAAAATTGTCAAAAATCCTATTCAAAACAAACAACCCTTCATAATAAGTTCAGTCGGAGGAAGAGTAAAAATAACACACCACACAATTGCAAACCCGTTTGGTTTAAAAGACACCAAAATTAAATTTTTTTTATCCCACCCTAGCTCACTACATTCCATGCAATAGATATCTTCAACACAAGGGGTTACATTTCAATTACCAGCACCTGCCATGAGAGTTATATACGAACGCCCACACAGCTGGGACCCGAGGCTTTTCGTTTCAGCGATGCGGCCGAGGCACGCGCTCTAAGATCCCAAGAGAAATACTATATCCTAAGGCCAGAGACGTTCGAGAGCTACTTTGTGCTGTGGCGTCTGACGCACGATCAGAAGTACCGGGATTGGGGTTGGGAGGCGGTGCTGGCACTGGAGAAGCATTGTCGCACACCACAAGGCTATTGCGGCTTGCGCAATGTATACCAACCTGAGCCACAAAAGGATGATGTGCAGCAGAGCTTCTTCCTGGCCGAAACGCTCAAGTACCTGTACTTGCTGTTCTCGGACGACTCTGTACTGCCGCTGGATGAATGGGTGTTCGATACGGAGTCACATCCGTTGCCCATTAAGGGGGCCAATATCTATTACCGTCAGGCGCCCGTAACGCTGCCCGCTTCGAATGCCTCATAAGAGGTTCAGCGAATGCACCAATGGATTTTTGTTTTAATTTTTTCAAAATTGTTTTCACTAAGCTTAGTTTAGATGTAAATGTAATGACAACTACATAAGGCAAAATGTAATCTCACACCCAGACACACACACACACACACACACACACACAGTGTGTTGGGGTGAGGAGTGAGTGTGTTGGGGTGAAAAGTGACGGACGTGTGTGGCAGGCCGCTCCGTTTTCGGTCCATGGGGATCTGCAGGCGCTGCAAGGAAAATAATTGTCTTGCAGTGTTAGCCCTCGGCAGGTGAACGTGCGCTTACAGCTGTGGTTTTGGTAACCAAATGCAGTTGTCCCCGGAATGCAGGTGCGTCTTTTTTCTGTTTACCCCGGGAGACGGCTCGATGGGCGGGGGGGTGGGGGTATTCCCGCTCTCCCCCTGTGTGGTCCACTTGGCCTCCCGCGCTCCCACGAGCAAGATGTCAGCTTCCACACTTTGACCGGTCATCATTGTTTACATTTGGCCACTAGTGTTGGTAAACGTAAAAAGTACAACGGTGATCCCTTAGCACCAAGCCCTTAGCACCGAGTCACTTCACTACATCCAGTGACTGTGACAGACGCTAATGCTAAGTTGAGTTTTTAATGCCCCATAAAAGGAAGACAAACCCCCAAAAATATAAATATGTGTAAATATGTATTTATATGCATTGAAGGAAATTTTTTAAATAGAGCGTGCAGTAGTTGCAGGGCCAACGGGTACACAAGGACAAGGATCCGATCTATTGCCAACCCCACCGCTCCGGCGGCGTACCCACCAACGGGGCTCTGGCGACCGAATAGGGGCGGTATAACCCCCACCGGTAAAACGCTAAGGAGAAATCCCTGGCCACCGTTGGACGCCCAAGCAAAACGCGAACCTTCTTTGAACCCATTGAGATCCCAGCCCAGTAAGATCTCAATTATGGCATACTGGACGCCCCCTTTTATGAATTTATATGATTCGGGCTGACAGGGAGTGGTATTCCAGTACTTTAGTAAGCCGAGTGACATCGAGCTGAAATGGCTGCTGGGCCAATGCCACACCTGCCCCCGTCCCGTTAAAACCCTGGCAGGCCTCAGAAAACGCTTGCTGTCTGTCGCCAGTAAAATGGCCCGTGCAGGATCAGTTGACCTTGTCCTGACTAGCACCGATCTGGCTCTGAACTCCGGCTCCCATAAGGACCGGGGTCAACCCTCGCGTGGACCTCACTCCATGGAAAGGCACCCACGGGATCATTAAAGGTGACTGCACGATACGGCATGCAATAACGATTCTGAGTTGGGACCCATATCGAAGATGACAGCAAACATAAAAACAGGGCATCTCCAACCCTTACAATTGGAGAAAACTGCGGAAGAAAGGACCCAGGAGGGGTTAACAGGCAATGTAGTGGGACATGCTTTCGCTAAGTCCACAAAAATGGGCAGAACGCCACCGTCGGCTATGCAGATTCCTGCTTCAGCCCCACCGAACGTGGAAGGAAGCGTCTTTCTCTTTAGCGCAGCTAATCAGGAAGCAGACACCCCGAAAAGAGGCAGGGACGCAGGAAGCACCCCAACAACACCGAGGAGCACGCCGCCCAAGCGTGTTAAGGAGCATGTCTCCACGCGCGTGCATATGCGAGAGCTAGGAAACATCCTAGCTGAAATAATGTTCATGGTGAACGAGAAGAAGCCAGCGGTCCGACATATCAACATGGATATGAAAAACTCGTTGGCCAAAATGAAGGAGATACAGGAGGCAGTAAGTGGAGAGCTGGAGGCCTTGGCAGGAACTTGTCCTAAGTGCAACAGACTACCAACCCAAGCCGACCCTGGCAAACTTCCTTGCAAAGAGAGTGCGGCACAGACGACGCCACCACTGCGGAGTCAGATCTCGCCCAAAACACAAGGGAGCAGCAAGGAAAGTGCAACCCAAACCTCACCAGTGCAAAACCGGAATAAGAAGGCAAAGGGTCTGCCCATGGATTCCAGGAAAGAGACCCCAGCTCCCACCAAAGGAGCACCAACAAACCCAAGCCACCAGCGAGGAGAACAACCCAAAACTAAGGGCAAGACAACGGAGCGTCCAGTCCGTAACACGGAGGAAAATGAAGAGTGGGAAAAGGTGCGGGGAAGGAGAAACCAAAAACGAACTCTCCCCAGAGCCCGCCCAGATGCTTTGCTCATCAGTACGAAGGGAGGACTCACCTACAGCGACGTTCTATCCCTGGTCACACGTCGGCAAGACGATCAACTCAAGGAGGTGAGAGAAAATGTGCGGAAAGTGCGCCGCACAAAAAACGGGGATTTGCTGTTGGAATTAAGCAGACCGGGACTTGAATGTACTCAACTCCTCAAAAATGAGGTCGAGAAAGTGCTGGGCGATAGGGCTCCCATCCGCGCACTGACCAAAGGGTCGCGAATCAGCGTACGAGACCTAGATGACCTAACCAGACCAGAAGAAATCTGCGAGGCCTTTAAGTCGCAGTTTGGGCTCGCGTTGGAAGAGTCCGAAATTAAAAGTCTGCGGCCCTCTTATGCTGGGACGCAAGTGGCCATCATAGTGTTGCAGCAAAGCAGTGCCAAGAAAGTCCTCGAAAAAGGACGCATAAAGATCGGATGGACGAGTTGCCGCATCACGGAGCAGGATGGCCCACCAAGATGCTACAAGTGCCTAGAGCTGGGTCATATGGCAAGCCAGTGCAGAAACCCGGTAGACAGGAGCAACTGCTGCATAAATTGTGGCCAGACAGGGCACAAAGCGGCCTCCTGCAAAAACGAGACCAAATGCTTCTTATGCAGTAGCGCATCCAGGCAGGAAACTAGCCACAGAGCGGGAAGCAGAAGGTGCCCATCCTACGTAAGGGTGGACGCAAGGCGGACACAAACCAAGCAAAATGATTAGGTTTATCCAACTAAACCTTAATCACTGCGAGGTTGCACAAGACCTTATGAGACAAAGCGTTATTGAACTAGGATCGAACGTGGCGATCGTGAGTGAACCGTTCCGGGGAAAGTTTCAGCGCGACTGGATATGCGACCTCTCCGGAAAGTCTGCAATCTGGCCTTGTGCAACTCCTCCGCCCCACCTGTCTTCAACACAGAGGTTCACCCACTTTGTCCGAACCAAGTTGTCCGGCCTTTGGGTATACAGCTGCTACCTACCACCGAGTCTTAGCATAGCCGAGTACTGCTGTGCCATGGACGAGCTATCTACAGACATCAGAGACCACTTTCCGGCCGTAATAGCAGGTGACTTCAACGCCTGGGCTGTGGAATGGGGCAGTACCACTACCAACTCCAGAGGCCAAGCACTCCTCGAATCATTCGCGTCTCTGGAGGTTACGTTGCTGAACAGCGGAACAAGGCAGACTTTCTGCCGGGATGGGAGAGGCTCGAACATCGACCTGACATACATCAGCAGCAGTCTGGCTAGCTCAACAACATGGCAAGTTGGGCAGCACTACACTGGAAGCGACCACGAAGCCATCCTTTTTTCAGTCGGAGAAAGGAACCCACACCCGCCAGCACACCTGCACCGGGGCAAACTGTACCGCACGGAGACCCTTAATACTCAGCTTTTCGCATCTGAAATCGGCCGGCTGGAGGTGTATGGCTCAGCACAGGAGAGGGCCGAACAGCTGATGTGCCAAGTTGTATCTGCATGTGACAGGACCATGTCGCAAAGAAAGATATTCAGGTTACATCAGCGCCCAATGTTCTGGTGGAACGACGAAATAGCTGGTGCGAGGGCAGCTTGCCTAAGAGCTAGGAGGCGTTACCAAAGAGCACGAAGAACCAACAGAGCCAATAGTGGAGAGCTCCAAGTTCTGTTTGGAGACGCAAGGAAAGCGCTCAAAAAAGCAATCCGATCGAGTAAGCGCGAGTGCTTTCTACAATTATGCGACTCAGCCGAACAGGACCCATGGGGAAAAGCCTACAAGACGGTGGTCAAACGGCTCCACGCGAACAGGCACACTGCACCGTCTGACAGTGCCATGCTAAGGGAAATAGTGAAGGTACTTTTTCCCCACAGGGACAACATCCTCTTCCCACTTCCAGCGGTGCCACACTGGGAAGACTCACTATGTTCCCTGGAGCCAATAACAGCAGCAGAAGTGTTGGAAGTCGCAAAGAGGCTCAAGCCTAACAAGGCCCCTGGCCCGGACGCGGTCCCTAATAGAGCCGTGAAGCTGGCAATTGCGCTTAGACCGCAGTTGTTTGCAGACACCTTCACCCGGTGCCTAAGAGAAGGCATTTTCCCCGACAGATGGAAGCAGCAAAAGTTGGTACTCATACCCAAAACTAGCAAACCTCCGGAGGAACCCTCTTTCTATAGGCCGATCTGCCTGATCGACACTATGGGCAAGGTGTTTGAGAAGCTAATCAGCTCAAGAATCGAAGCAGCTATTGAGCGCGGAGACGGACTCTCGCCGTGCCAATTCGGCTTCCGAAAGGCGATGTCTACTGCTGATGCCATTTCTAAGGTGATTGGGATAGCCTCGAAAGCCATCGAGGGAACGCGCTGGAAAGGGGGAACCAAACAGTATTGCCTCGTAGTCACCCTGGACGTAAAGAATGCCTTCAATACAGCATCTTTTGGCAAAATACTAAATGCACTCGCTTGCTTTGGAGTCCCGCTATATTTGGTAAAATCTATCTTAAGCTACTTCGATGGCAGACAGCTGCAGTACGAAACAGATACTGGCACAGAGACGTACGATATAACCGCTGGTGTTCCCCAAGGCTCAGTCTTGGGACCGCTTTTGTGGAACACAATGTATGACGGTATCCTTAGACTGCCACTTCCGGACAACACGCACATGGTCGGGTTCGCGGATGATGTGGCACTAGTGGTGGTGGCAAAAGAACTGAAAACGGCAGAGATAAGGTGTAACGCTGCAATCAACAGGACGGTGCAATGGCTAGCCAGTGTTGGTCTAGACCTAGCAGCTCATAAGACCGAGGCTGTTCTTATCAGCAGCAGAAAGGCGGTGGAGACAGCAGAAATCCAAGTTGGCGGTGTGACGATCACATCCAAGAGGGCGATCCGGTACCTTGGAGTCATGCTGGACACGCGACTCAGCTTCCGTGAGCATCTCCAATCGACAAGTGACAAGGCAGGAACTGCAGGGAGGGCATTGGCCAGAATCATGCTCAACACGAGAGGTCCGAAACAGGGGCGACGGCTGCTCCTTGCGAGCGTACTTAAGTCTACCATTCTGTATGCTGCACCTATCTGGGCGGAAGCCATGGAGATTCCCAGCTACAGCAAGGGTGTCCGCTCCGCATATAGAATATGCGCGCTGAGAGTCTGCAGCGGCTTTAGAACGGTGTCCGACGACGCTGCTCTCGTCATTGCCGGCATGGTGCCGATAGAGACACTGGCCCTGGAAGCGAAGGCCTTAGCTGACGCTGCAAAGTCTGAGCCAAGAAGAGCATTGACGAAAGAGGAAGCCAGGAATGACAGCATCCTTCGTTGGCAGTCCAGGTGGGATAGGTCAACTAAAGGACGGTGGACGCACCACCTTATCCCCAAAATAAGAGAGTGGATCGAGCGGAAGCATGGCGAAGTCAGCTTCTGCCTCACCCAGATGCTCAGTGGACACGGGTGCTTCAGAAGCTATCTGCACAGGTTCGGACACGATACCGCGCCGGAGTGCACTTGGTGTGAAGGAGGCCTGGTCGAGGATGCAGCCCATGTCCTTTTCTGCTGCGGGCGCTTCACAGCCGCACGAGCGCAGTTGGAGTCCGTGGTTGGTGAAACCATAACGGCGGAAAACCTAGTGGCGGCGATGATGGCAAGATCCGAGGTGTGGGATGCAGTGAACTGCTTTGCTGCCCCCACTATGGGCGAGCTCCGCAGACTGGAGAGGCAACGAGCGAATGCGGTATAGGAAACGCCATTACCCCTGCGAAGCATTGCTTCGCGGCCGTCCCGCAGGGGTGAAGTTACGTCTCTTTATATCGCCTAGTTTTTTAAGTTTTTTTTCAAGTTAGTTAATGGAAATAAAAAAAATATAAAAAAAAACACACACACACATATAGCAAACAACTTTCTATGTAACATATTTATGCAGCAACTAGACGAACCCTATGTTTATCTCTTTGAATCTCTCTCTCTTTTATGCAGCAACTAGACGAACCCTATGTTTATCTCTTTGAATCTCTCTCTCTTTCTCTTTCTCTCTTCACACCTCAGCAAATGGCCTAGAGAATGGTCAGCACTAGTTTTCCTCAACCCCGTTCCCCCTCTTTCCAGTTCTTGACAGTTCAATTTATTGTAGGCACACTCTTGATATTTATACATAAACGATATATAACACATATATACGATATTTAGATACGATATATGTAAACTCAGGTGTTCTAATTATGATTTTCGTTTCGTTCCGTTAGAGTCGGCTTTCTCAGTCAACAACGGCACACGTTTACAAATTCAAAAAAAGTCGAAGCGATTCTCAACTTTCCAGCTTCAAAAACCATCAAACATCTTCGCTCATTTTTAGGACTATCGGGGTATTATTGCCGATTTATCCAAGATTATGCCAAATTGGCAAAACCCCTCACAGCCCTTTTAAGGGGGGAGGGAGGACGGCTGTCCAAACACAAATCCAAAAAGACAAACATTACGCTTGGTAAGGAATTCTTGGAATTCTTCTTCTTCGAAAAATTAAAAACAACTCTCACAACAGAAGAGGTTATATTGACATACCCAGACTTTACATAACAGTTCCAATGAACAACAGATGCATCCGAATTTGCGATAGGAGCAGTTTTAGCTCAGTTTTTAGCTTCATATCCAGAACACTTAACCAAACAGAAGAACATTACGCCACAAACGAAAAGAAATGTTGGCCATTGTTTGGGCCCTGAAAACATTAAGAAATTATCTGTACGGGCAGGCCAAAGTCAAAATTTTCACAGATCATCAGGCCCTAACATACGCACTCAGCCACAAAAACCATAACAGCAAAATGAAAAGTTGGAAAGACATATTAGAAGAATATGACCACGAACTCGTTTATGAACCAGGAAAGGCAAATGTTGTAGCAGAGGCACTGAGTAGGCCGCCTGTGCATACGACATCTGAAATAAATTCGATATCAGCAACAATACACAGCAGCGATAGTTCGTCAGAAAATCTTATTCAAACGGCAGAGGAACCGTTCAATGTTTTCAAAAACCAGATTGTGCTTAAGACAGGCGAGGAATCTTCGTATAATTTCGAAATCATATTTCCCACATACCATAGATACACTATTACCGTAAGCTCATTCGACTCGCAGAAGTTGATAGATATTCCAAAGACACGTCTCAACCCCTCAGTAATCAACGGTGTACATACAGAAGAAAGGATCCGAGGTCAAACTCAAGAAATCTACCCCATCCACTTTTCCACTTCTAGAATTCGATTTTCAAGTAATATGGTTACAGACCTGTTAGACGAAATAGAACAGGAAAATTTTATAATAAAAGAACACAAAAGAGCACACAGAAATAGCTTGGAAAACAAAAGGCAACTTCTTGAGAAAGTCTATTTTCCCCAAATGCACGCAAAAGTTAAGAAAGTTCAGGAATGCAAAGTTTGCAGAAATATGAAAGACACCCTAACAAGCCACTATGAAGTAGTGGCCACCCCTATACCGAAGTACCCAGGGCACATAGTTCATATCGACCTATACTTAACCCAAAGACAAGTAGTGCTGACAGGGATCAATAAATTCTCAAAATTCGCAGTGGACAAGGTAGTGAAGTCGAGAGCTACTCAGGATATTAAACGACCACTCAAAGAAATACTTATTGGTTTTGGAATTCCCGAGGCAATAGTAATGGATAACGAAAAGTCTTTCAACTCAAACCCTATAACAAGAATGATGCAAGATCAGTTTAACATTGAGGTCTACCAAGCACCACCCTACAATAGCCTCGCGAACGGTCAAATAGAAAGATTTCACTCCACGCTAGCGGAGATTATAAGATGTCAAAAAGCGGAAAAAACGCATGTCTCTTTCGAGGATCTCCTTGACAGATCTATTTG
Source organism: Lordiphosa fenestrarum (assembly GCA_035044985.1). Classification (NCBI taxonomy): domain Eukaryota; kingdom Metazoa; phylum Arthropoda; class Insecta; order Diptera; family Drosophilidae; genus Lordiphosa; species Lordiphosa fenestrarum. Next base: position 39,393 of record JAWNNO010004994.1, on the reverse strand, counting down.
CAAATATAACTATTCTATCCATTCAACAACAAAACGAAAACCCGTTGTGTTATTTTTCGGAAGACGCGTCGCTAACGACCTGCGCTTATTACAAAAAGAAAGAGAGGAAAACGCAGATCAGATAGCACTCAAACAACAGACCGACATAGACTATCACAACAAACACAAAAAACAAGTCAAAACATACGTTCCAGGGGAAAAGATTTTCGTTATAAATAACACAAGAATAGGAACGAAATTATCAGCCCGATTCAAAGAAGAGACAGTTAAAGAAGATAGGAACACGACAGTACTAACAGATCAAAACTAAGTCATTTTAATTAACTCATTTTAGGCTATTGATAGGCACATGTTGTGCAGCGGACGTACATGTTATTGACTACACGACCTCCGAGACAGTGACCATGACCACCGGACTAGTAAAAGTACAGAACGGGACTTACAGACTAATCCACATGGTAGACTTGGAAGAATACCAGCAGACCCTTGACATTATAAACCGGACAAGACTCAAGACATTTGACCCATTACTTCCGTTCGCGCAGGAAGAGCTTAGTAAAACGCAAAATTTGTTAAACAAGCTTGTTGTCAGGAACCGAGACAAAAGACACGTCGACTTGATAGGGACCGCTTGGAAGTGGATAGCAGGCTCCCCAGATAATAACGACTTTCAAATAATAAAAGAAAAAATAAATAACGCTTTGCAATATAACAACAATCAGGTAATCATATGCCGACTTTTTTTTTTTTTTATGCTTGGTTGGTATTTATTGGATCTTCTCTTAAAGAGACTAACAATAATTTTTCAAATCTTAATCTAGAAACTATTTAAAAAAAAAAACTATCCCCTATTGGAGGTAGTTTGTGTTCTACGGCCCTTCAAGTCAGTCGCTGGGTTGGTAGGTCGTTTCTTCGGAGGCGAGAATGCGTTGCCAGCATGGTGAGAGATTTTGCAAGTTGGTTTGGGTGGGCAAGAAGCTTCTCAGAATATTTGCGCTTAAGTTCCTCTATTTCACTTTCAACCAGTGGGATGCTGAGGTCGTTGTGGATACAATCATTGCGAATGTACCATGTCGCTCCAGTGATGGTTCTAAGGATTCTCGACTGTGATCTTTGGAGGATGTCCACACTGCTCGCACAAGCATTTCCCCATAGCTGCGAGCCATAGGTCCAGACAGGCTTTATGATGCTCTTGTACAGTAAGACTTTATATTCCAGCTTTAGAGGGGAACGGGAGTTAATTAGCCAGTGAAGGCTGTTGGCCTTAAGCTTTATCTGAAGTTTTTTCGAGTCAATGTGTTTGCGCCATGTGAGCCTACTATCAAGGTGTACACCTAGGTATACAACATCGTTTGATTGCGGGATCAAAGTCGCGTTTAGTGATAGCTGGGGACAGGTGCTTCTGTTGAGTGTGAACGTCACGTGCTTACACTTTTGCTCGTTGATTTTAATACGCCAGTTGGCCAGCCACTCTTCCACGTCGGTAAGATGGCTTGCCAAAAGTCTTGTTGCGGTAATTGGACATCGTGATCTGCTTAATATTGCCGTATCATCCGCAAAAGTACTTATTGTAAGTCGAGAGTCTGTTGGTATGTCGGCAGTGTATAGTACGTATAGGAAAGGACCAATAACACTTCCCTGCGGTACTCCGGCTCCTATGGTGAACTCTTCTGTTGTGTATTCATTTTGACGAACTGTAAATACTCTGTTACTGACGTAACTTTCTAGGACTTTGTGTGTATTTGGTGGAAGCATTGTCTTTATCTTGAATGTAAGACCGTCCAACCATACGCGGTCAAATGCTTGGGCAACATCTAGGAAAATGGCAGAGCAGTATTCGTGGTTTTCAAACGCAGTCCGAATATCTGAAGTTATGCGGTTGACTTGCTCAATAGTCCCGTGTTTAGCTCGGAACCCAAATTGGTGTGATGGAATGATATTTTGTGCATGGGAATCAATTTTACGGAGTAAGATCTTCTCAAAAAGTTTTGATAAGCAAGGTAGCAGACTAATGGGTCTATATGATGACGCTTGGGTTTTATCCTTTCCTGGTTTATGGATCATTATGATTGTGGACTTTTTCCATTGGGTTGGGATGTATCCACATCGCAGTACTGCATTGAAAAGTCTTGAGATATATGTTATGGCAGGACTTGGAAGTTCCATAATCATTTTAGGCGTAATAAGATCATGTCCAGGCGCTTTTCTGGGTTGTAGATCTCCGATAGCATTTTTTATTTCAAGTGAATGAACTTTAATTGGGTCAGTTTGTGCGGCGATGGGAACCAATGGAAGTGCATAGCCATTAGTTGGTGGATTTGGCTGGAAGACATTTCTAAGGTGAAGTGCAAAGACATTTGCCTTCTCTTCGTCACTGCGGGCCCAACTTCCACTCTGGTCCCTTAAAGGCGTGTCTACCTTTGCAGGTGGCTTTATGCTTGCATGTGCTCTCCATAGGGGAAATTTGGTGCTTGTAGGCGATAGTTTTTCTATGTAACGGCTATGGGCTAGCTGCTCTTCCGCTTCGAGTGCTTTGCGAAGTATGCGTTCCGCAAGTCTCAGACGATTTTTTGACGCAGGCGACCTATGGTGCTGCCATTCTCTTCTTGCACGCCGCTTTTCAGACACCAGTCGGTCTATGTAGCTGTTCGTTAATCTACTATCTTGCTTAGGTGTTATTGTTGTTGTTTGAGGGTTTGAATGACGAGCAGCAGCAGTAATGATAGAGGTGAGGGCTTCTACTGAGTTTTCAATGTCTACTTCGCTGTTTATGGTCGGGCTCAGCTCGATGTGACTGCTGATATATTTTTTGTATTTGAGCCAGTTTGTCTTGTGTGAAGTCAGTCTCCGAGGATATTGTCTGATCTGAGGGCACTCCAGAAGGGTAAATATTATTGGAGAATGGTCTGACGACAAGTCTGCAAGGGCTTCTGCAGTTACCAGGTTTTGTGGAACTTTTCTTGTTATAGCAAAGTCTATAAGATCGGGTATTTTCTTTGGATCTGCTGGCCAGTATGTAGGCCCTCCCGCAGATACATAGTCGAGTTTGTTTTATGCGCGCGTGAGTACGTTGTAGAGTTGCTTCCCCTTGGGATTAGTCAGTCTGGAGCCCCAGTGGGGATGTTTCGAGTTATAGTCACCCGCAGCGAAGAAGCGTTGACCAAGTGTATTAAAGAAATCTAGGAATTGATTTTCTGATATTGTAAATCGTGGGGGACAGTAAACCGCAGACAGAGTAATATTGCCTCGTTTAGATTCTACGCAAATCGATGTGGCTTGTAGGTAGGTTTCCGAATATCCCGTTAGTGGATAATGTTTGATGCGGCTTCTGACTAGGATACCAGTTCCGCCATGGGCTTTACCATCTGGGTGATTTGTGCCGTAAAATGCATATCCCGATTATTGGAAATTATATCGGTCCGTCAGATGAGTTTCCGCAAGAAGCATTATGTCGATTTCATTGTCTTGGAGAAATTTGGATAGCTCCACTTTTTGGCGAGGAATGCCATTTGCATTCCAGAGTGATACTCTTAGGAGAGCCATTATTTGGGTTGTTGCGAAGCGAGCAGTTGAATGAGAATGCCTGGCATTCTCATCTGTTCTTGCATTGCGTTTTGCATATACACCATAAAATCTTTCAGGGTATGTTGTAACGATAGAAACATGGCTTCTAAGCTACTTTGGTTTGATGCTTGCTCCACATGTTTTGTTGTCAGGGTCGGCTCAGTTCGAGTTTCGTGTGAAATCGTTCCTTTTTTCAAGGATTGGGTAGTAGTCGATGGGGCAAAAGACGATCTCGTAGCTTTTGTAAAGAAGACTGCATGGGTCGATTGCGAGGGTGTATACATACTAAGGTTTCCATTGGAACGAGCAAATTCCGTGCTCGTATTAATCCTGCTCTTCAGATCTTTGTACACTTTGTAACCTCTGTAGTTTGCGGTTTGGTTAAATCCACAGTTACTGCATTTTTTAACTGATGGATCCTCCTTGTTTGCGGGGCATGAGGCAGTATTGTGCAGCTCTCCGCATGCCACACAAACAGATCGCAGAGCGCAGTAGGACTTGGTGTGTCCAAATTCTTGGCAATTGGTGCATTGCACTGGATTTGTGCGCTTGTGCGGTTCCTCTACAGTTACTCTGCGGTGCAATAAGTAAGGTAGTTTGTAAATGGGGTGCACTTCATTTTTGTTAGGAGCTATGTCTTCCGGGCTCAGCTCAACTTTGAAAAGCGTCTCTTTCAAATTATTAAATTTATTACGGACTTGACCTTAAATCCCTTTTCTTCCAAAGCATAAGCAACTTCCGTTGCAGGTACACTTGATTCTATACCTTTGATTACAACTTGTAGGCCTTTGCTACTTTTTAGTTGGTAGGTGTAGTAGCTTTTATTTTCAGCTCTTAAACATTTTTCGACAGCGCGATAGTCGTCATCGGTGTTAACTTGGAGCTTGGTTTCGCGTATGTTGCCTTTGCTGACGGATGTCACATAGAAGTTGTTATTACCTATTAGCGAGACAAGCTTTGTTACTAGGGCCGTACAGCTAGTATCCCTAATGTAGATTAGCGGCGGCTTTGGTTTTGCGGCGCTTGCAGCTTTTTCTTCAGTCTCAGCGTCAGACTGTTTGGCGAGAATTTGGAACCTATTCCCAGTGAGGGGATCTTTGTCCGCATGTTTATCGCTTGTTTTGTTCAATTTTGGTGTATTACCGCTTTTTTTGTTTGGCGGGCTTAATTTTCGTTTGTTTATTTTTACATACCGATCGATGCCGGTCTGCACATACGAACGGGTGGTGGGTGTTGTGCTCACTTGTGTATGTGTAAGTGGGAGCGCGTGCTGAGTTGACGCTGGTTTCTGCATAGTTGTTGTTGTTGAGTTCGTACAGGTTGATTGCGCTGGAGTAAGCGTTACCGTACTTTTTGTTGCATTTGCCGAAAAGTTCATCATCGTGGGCTGAGGAGAGGGGGTGGGGCATTGGGAGCTCCACGTCGCGGTGGTAGTATGAGAGCTTACAGTCGCCGTGCTGGTGGGCTCGGGAGAGACAATTGCAAAATAAGCGTTGTTGCGCTGTATAGAAAGCCGGCGATCGTCTTGTTGTTGTTGCATTTGGGCATTGAGTTGGCTCTGACTCATGGTGCTGTTAGTGTTCTTTGCACTAGCATTTGCTGTATTTGAACGCGTAGTCATTCAACTAATTTAATTTAATTAAATATCAACTGTTGGATATTATTGGACAACATAAGCACGAGTGCTTATGAATGTCCATTAAAGTCTTTTATCGCGAGTCGAAAGTTTTTGTTTTAACTACTGATTTTAAAGATTTTACAACGAATAAAACCGGAGCTCGACAAAAACACGTCTTCACACTTCAACCTCACTGTGCGGTTCTCAATATGCTGACTTAAAATGGAAAAAATAAATAATATGACCCATACAACGCAGAATATAATGAACAGCATAAAATTTGAAGGCAGCGCTCAAAGAGAAATAGGAATGATTCTAATGTACCAAATCCAAATTTTGAAAGACGAGATCCTAAATCTCAATTACGCCATACAATGGGCAAAAGCCGACATCAACAATCCCCACATATTAAGTGAACAGGAAATTAAAAAAGTAAAAAATAAATAATAAAGGGTGAGTTTTTAAGAGCTATGGGTAAGTTTTTCAAAAAAAAACACATAAAATTCAGAAAAATGCATGAAATCTTTATTTGAATCCATAGTAAGGTCCATATAATTTAATGTTTGAAGATTATTTCATGCAAATGTTGACCGTGACTGCGCCTCAAATGGTCCATCCGCTTAGTCTTTCCAACATTTCGGCCTGTAACTCACGAATAAATGCTTCAATGTTGTCTTCCAATGCGTCAATTGAAGCGGGCTTGTCTGTATAGACATGAGCTTTAACATAGCCCCCCAAAAAATAGTCTAAAGGCGTTAAATCGCACGATCTAGGCGGCCAATTGTCCGGTCCCCCGAACGTGAAATAAAATGTTCACCGAACTCGCCTCTCAATAAGTCCATTGTTGCGCGTGCTGTGTGGCATGTGGCACCGTCTTGTCGAAACCACATGTCATGCAAGTCAAGCTCTTGCATTTTGGGCAAAAAAAAGTTGGATATCTTCTCACGGTAGAGCTCACCATTCACAGTTACGTTACAACTCGCATCATTTTTGAAGAAGTACGGTCCAATGATGCCACCAGCCCATAAACCGCACCAAACTGTGACTTTTTCTGGATGCATTGGTAGCTCTTGCAAAGCTTCTGGCTGATATTCACTCCAATAGCCCGAATAGTCACTTCAGAGGGTCGATTAAACTGACCATAAAATGGAAAAAGAGCGCGATGAACTTTCTTAACAGAGAACGCATTTTGATAATAAAATTCAATAATTTGCAAGCGTTGTTCGTTTGTAAGACCATTTATGGTTAAATTATAGACCAAACTAAAGATGTTTGACAGTGAAACAAAACACGAAACGTGCGTGAGCTGTTTACACCAGTGTTGCCAAAAAGATAATAGCTAAAAAATCACCCTTTAGAAACAGATCAGATTCCATACATTAATCTTGAGAAAGCGATGCAAATAGCTGACGTAAGCATCGCAAGCAGTGGCTCGTCACTTATTTACATTATCAAAATTCCAATTTCTGAAAAAGAACTTTGTGACGAGATGCTAATAAAACCTATTAAAAGGGGACAATTTATCTATAAAAACGAAAACGAAAATGTGATTAGATGTAAGAACCAACTACTATTAGTAAAAACAACTTGTAAAACTTATAACGAAATCAAAATATGTAGAAATAATAATATTGTAGATATCACCAACTCAACTTGCCTACCAAACTTACTACGAGGTAAACCAACCACCTGCATATGAATCAACAACCAGCACATACCTAACATCGAAAACATTCAACCTGGCATTATTTTACTTAACCAAATTAACTGCACCATAAAAATATACGAGGTGTTAAAACCCCTAAACGGTACTTTCATCATAAAATTCAGCAACACCACTGTAATAATCAATGGACAAACATACATGTCCAAAACTTCAACAGACTACAAACCTCTTCCCGGAATCCTTCAACCTGAAGAAACCATTCGGCATTGCGAGGAGATTCTTACTCTGGAGATGGTAAAAGAGTTGCATCTGAATAACACACACGCAATAGACCTGCTAAGAATCACCTCCCACACTACAGACATTTCAATTGCACTCGTATCAACGATTGGTCTCATTATCATGCTAACTAGGTACATCCTTAAAAGAAAAGGGCGTGCACGCATTACCTACGTGACCCAGAAGAAACCAGACGGATCAACCCGTCATGACGAACGAGGACGTGAAAATCGCCTGAGTGGGGTTCGAACTCGAGCGTCCACTGTCAAAACAAGTGGAACAGCTGAGGAGCGAGAGGTACGTCTCCGAGGTCTTAGAACTCGAGCTTCCACTGTGAGAGCAAATGAAACCACTGAGTTTATAAACAAGCTTTAAAATAAATTGAGAATAAATAGTTATCTAACAGAATTTTGATTTGGTTTTGTGATAAGTAATTAAGAACCTTACAACTTTTACTGGCATCAGAAAATTTTACTGAATATTTTGACTGCTCAAAGCCGGTTTCAAAGTTTATTATTACAATGGCAAAAGTCAGACGTTTTCAAGAATAGAATATTAAAGGTTTGTAAAAACTCAAAGTTCTTAGGACCCGGGCAAGGCCGGGTATTCAGCTGGTTTAAAATAAAGTAAAACAATAACAGCTCCTAACACGCGCATCCGCTTGTGCAGTTCAAAAGCCCCAATTTACGAAAGCCCGATATGCTGACTCCAGGTCTACAGCGCTTCCCGTGGGAATCGCTAACGCATCATAAGGCGACGAAAATGTTGTGCAAATGCAGCAGCGCAGCAACTGCAGCAAAATGTGTTGGTTGGCAAGTTGAGGGTTTATTAGGTCCAAAATATTGTCATTTACTTTAGTTCTGATTTTGACTCAATAAAGAAAACGTGTCGGTTTCGGTCGAAATAAAATTCTTTTTTTATTTAACAAGTCCTTCGAGATTTAATTTGTATATGGAGGTGCCAGGCTTAAGCCATGTTTCTGTTAGGAGCATCAGGTCGATTCGTTGTTGTAAGAGGAACTGCTTTAATTCTTCTACTTGGCTAGCAACTCCTCTTGCATTCCAGATTCCGAGGCGTAAGTTGGGAGCCATTATTTGCGTTCTCTTATAAGATTTATGCACATCTCTCTGAGAAAAGCATTGTTGGATTTTAGCTCCATCATCATTTTTTGGAGCGTGTCTATTTTAGCAATTATCGCCTCAATGGCAGCCTCTAGCCTAGTGGAACTATTAAAATCAACTTCCTGACCTTAACTATTACACGTAGGCGCTTACAAAACTCAGCTAAGACACCGAGCCGGTGTTCGCCAACGACAACAACACGCTGTTCCTTAAAAGCGCGTACCCCTTTTGGGTTGGGACTTAACTCCGGTAGCTTCTTTCAACCTAGGGGTAACAACAACTGGATCCGATCCGAAGCCGGGGTGTGTACCTTACCGGAACTTACCGGACAGTATCCCAAATCTGCGTGCCGAGTCAGACTGTGCGTGTGACGTTTTGCAGGTTCACATATCGCACCAAGAGTGCTGGTGGCGTACAGAGCAGATTTGTGTAATGCATCCACTGGGGATTTGTGTAATGCATCGTTGGGTGTGCCCCACCGAGCCTACGCCAACTGAGTGAATGACCACACCGACTTGGGTATACCGTGCGTACCTTACCTTGTCACTATTCCCATCATTATTGTAGAAACATTTTTTTGACTTTAAGCTAAATATGCAAAAACTTCAATTATTCTCCAGTATTGTTAAGATATGGTATGGTATGTAGTCTGAATTTTATTTATTTATTTATTTAGTGTTTAGTTCGCCAACGAATAAACTTTTCTGGCTACTACAATAAAACTTACAACTAACAGTAACAATTTAACTACAAAAAGAAGTCCCTAAGAAGTCGCTTAACAATAATATTGTCATTATTAAAGTCGAACCGCATGCCAACTGGAAGACGATTATATGTTAATAGGGCTTTACACATCTTCTCGTTATTGGCGTAATTGACCCTATGAGTTGCCACTCTAAATGGGACCAAGTCACGCAAAGATCTGGCGGGAACAATAAATGGAATCTTGTCCAGTAGCATAGGACAATTAATATTTCCGACTACAGTGTCATTTAAAAAAACTAAAAATGCAATTGTCCTTCTATCCTTAAGGGTTGATATTTGTAAGAGGCGACATCTACTCAGATACGGTGGAAAAGGATCCGAAAAATTTAAATGGGCAAGTGCAAATTTAAGGAAGCGTTTCTGTAGCCGCTCAAGCCTGTTTATGTGAGCAGCAGCAGAAGGATTCCAGATATGAGAAGCATATTCAAGCCTAGAACGCACCAACGCAGAGTACACACTTAGACGTGTGTAGGGATCATTAAATTGCGCTTTACAAATCCCAACATTGAATAAGCTTTGGGGAGGATATAGTTTAGATACTCAGAGAACTGAAATTTGGAGTCAAACACCACCCCCAAATCCATAGCTTCATACTGCCGTCTTAAAGCGTGATGAATAATGGAATAATGGAATACAATGTCAGTATCGGCAGCTCGCGCTTTCCATACGTAACAAAGAAGCATTTCGCACCACCAGTCAGCAACCGAATTAAGATCGTATTGAAGAATTTCAGTATCCCAGAGGTTTTTAACAGTTCGAAAAATTTTCAAGTCATCAGCATTACATTACATTAGATCATGTAAGTTAAGTAGGAAACCGATATCATTAATGAAAATTGTGAATAGCAATGGACCCAGTACACTCCCTTGAGGGAGGCCAGACGTTGCTATGTAAGGGTCAGAACGTGTGCCATTAATGAGCTTGGATAAATAGCACTATGACAGACTTGGTCACATCGACTTGACAACGATTTTCAAATGCAGAAATGCAGATATTGCTAAAAACTGTTAAATTCGTTACCGTGGAACGGCCTGGAAAAAACCCATGCTGGTTGGGATCTATATAAGAATTAATAATGAAATTAAGATGTTTTGCGACTATACGTTCAAAGAGCTATATTGCTAAGCTTAGCAATTGGCCTTTAATTGGAGACATCAGTTTTTGAGTATTTTTTGTGAATAGGGATAACTGAAGCTACCTTCCATTTTCTTATAAATTGACCAACCTTAAGGGACAAAGCACACCAATAAAGTTCTTCAGGAGAAAAGAAGAAATTCCATCACTGTCCGGCATGAAAGAGTTATGAAAGTCATTAATGGTTTCCAAGACATCATCATCCGATATGGGAATAGTCCCGATATTAAATATAGAAGGAATGGAATCAAGAGTGAACTGGTCATCCCAGATACTCTTTGCCTCGAAATTGCCGCTAAAAAAGGCAGCAAACAGATTCACTATCCCCTCATCAGTATTAAATGACAGCGAACCAAAGCTCATACTAGATGAAATGGAAGATGTTGATCTTTTTGAGTTTATAAAACTCCAAAATGACTTTGGATTAGATTTTAATCGACTTTCGACATTAGATATGTACTGCATGTACAAAAACTTATTGAGGAACTTGAATTCACGTTTGTGCAGCCTATATTTCTCCCCATCAGCAGGATCGTGGCATTTAGTGAAGCGCTTGTAAAATTTATTTCGAAGAGTTTTAAATTTTTTTAACCCTTTAGTGTACCATGGCAATTTGTACGAGCCATTCTTCTTGTTTTGAACATTTTCGATAGCGATGTTGAAAAATATATTAATAAAGCTATCATAACACGTCTCCATATTAGCATGCGAAAGGACCGACTACCAATTAACGTTCGAGAGGCAGCTTTTAATAGAACTTAGACTTTTTTATCAAAGTGATATTCAACGCTTCACACCAAAACAACGTGCCGAAATAGTGACGCTGTTCACTACGCCGACGGAGGATGAAGGAGTATTTCATGAGGCTGGTGAACATTACTCGGCACCATAGCCGAAGAATTTGGATCGTGAGTCCAAACAATTGAGCCCAAGTTGAAGTCTCCCATAACGCAAAGGTGTTGATGATCATCCAAATGCTGCTCTATAAAGATCATAGTCACCTAATTAGGTGGTATGTAGGAAGTACATATGTAGAGCTGACCCAAAGTGCCCACTATCAGAACCGCAATTTGATCCAAAAGCGAGTCATTATTTTCCAGTTGGACGCATTCACAATGAAGGGAACGCCTGACAGTCACCAACACTCCACCTCCTCTTGTTCGCTCCGTTCTCAAGGCGTCTCTGTCTTTGCGAAATACTTGGTAAAGATTGGTATCGAAGTATTCCTCGTCATAAAAATTAGAGTAGAGCCAAGTTTCAACTAAAATTATTATGTCAAAGTCGCAAGGCGAAGTCGCCATATACACCAAATCGGATTTTGTTCGCATGCCAGAAATATTTTGGAAATAAATTCTAAGCGTATCAGTACTGCGAGATGCAGAAGCAACGCTCGAACTAATAAAAGTTTGGTTGGCATGGCGGGCGGGGGTCTGAAGAATGCTAGCAGCATCAGACAAGGCCAACTGATTCTCGCGGCGCACAAGATGTTCAAGCAGCGTTGCCATAAGTCCACAGCGGTGAAGGCAATGATGAGAGCGTTGGAATATTATAGAGCGTAAGAGAAAGTCGGGAAACGAACTCAACCGACGATAGCGCAATCCAAAAGAGTGGGAGTGGGTGAAAAAGAGTAGCAGCATGGGAGATCAGGAATGCAGCAGCTCGCAGACGTAATCGAACATCAGCGACACATCGAAGATCACATAGAACGAGAAGCAACATAGGCGACAATAGTAGTTGTTGTTGCGATAAGGGCAATAGCGCAGAGCGGTGGGAAGAGAAGAAGGCGTTACTTAAACAGCGAGCATTAGCATACACTAAATGACAAAGCCGGCTGCTGCGAACTATGACGCCATAGGCGCCATTCAAAGGGGGATTATTGAAATTGGCGATGTTGCACCCGGAACTCCCTGAACTGGTGTAGAAGTCAGTGGTTGCGCGTCAGCTAGCAAGTTAATAACCGTAACTTCAGTGTCTGGTTTCAGTTTTTGATATGCAGACAGTTTACTTATCATCATTCATCAGTCAGCAGGCCTGTTAACAACTCGAATTGGAAGAAGAGATTAAGTTTTTAAGTGCAATTGTAATTCGATATTTCTCATACATGCATATGTCAGCATAATTGATCCAGCCACAATATGATACTGCTCACCGCTCGTGGCTCACGTTGCCGCCAAACAATATATATGTAAACATATACATTAGACCGCTGCCTCGCCGCCAAGCAGAGCAGTTTAGCATAAGAAATTTGTGTCACAAATAAAGAGAAGCTAATGCAAAGAACAACACACAGCAGTGTTATGAATTGGGGAGCAAAAAGATTGGCTGCTACAACTAGTGTTGGACGTCCCGGCCATTAACCAAATAACTAAGAAGCAGGACTGAAGACGCATCATGGCGACCGTGACAAAGTTCCTGAAGGACTAGGATACAAGAAGAAAATATTATATAAACAAGGCTGAAAAGAAGAAAACATTTTCATCTATGTGAGTAGAGGTATGAGTGTGCAACCAAAAAAGAAGACAAGACACAGTGGGGTTCAGAAACGAATTAAAGCAAGAAAATCTGAACTCCAAAAACTGCTGTTTTCCACCAACAATCCAGTAAGTTGAAATACCGTAAATAAACTAGTGGGCTTGCTCGATCGTCTAGAGTCAGCCCAGGAAGAACACAAACAAAAAGCACACTCTGTAACCTCTCACCCATACCAATTATCGCCAAACAAATAACTAAAACGCCTCCCATCAAACAGCAACTACCAAAACTGGAGAAAAAGTGTCCAGCAGATTGTGCAGGCCCACTCTACAGCCCTTACTGCGAGTATACCTGCAACAACAAAGACGACCTAGAAATAGGCTGTGCGGACCGGCACCGGCATCGCCTGAACTCATAAGCCCATCAGCAGCAGCCGATTTCAGCAACAATCGATTTCCAAGACGAACGATACAGAGCTCGCAACCCAAGAAAGATGCCTAAATATTAAGATAGACAGCGAAAAATTTGAAACACACCTTATGTTGAGAACACTATACACATTCACAAATACACAATCAATAAACTTTGTAAGAAACATTGTAACACTGAGCAATAATTGCGTTGCCCTGTTAGAGTATGACACCGTCAAGCGCAGTAAAATAATTGACACCACACTCCGTGTGTTTTAGGCTCATGTTTAGACACGTGATTTACAATACAAAACATAAATGCAAGAACAATCTTGAAAATGTTTTTTTCTAAATAAAATGAGAGATTAAAACCAAAAAAAAAATCCTTTTACCAGAAATCAAAAACCCAGTCGCTATTTCGAACTGGATCTTCCATTAAAAATAGAAATAGGTTGGCTCAAAATGGGTTTAGTAGATACCAAGACCGTTGATTAAACGGCAAATGTAAAAAATAAAGTCGAGGTTACTTCACCCGACCTTGAGGTTATTACAATTCTTCTAATTGTAATTGTCATATTATTGAGCGTAAGCATTTTTGTCAGGTTATATCAGCTGCATAACAAGTGCTCAAAAAAGAAATTTATTAGCAGGGCAAACGATTTAGATAAGGTATAGGATCAGGTACTGACCAAAAAAAAATAATAATTTAATATATAAAAGAAATCTTAAAAACGAAAGTACAGGACTTAAATCATTTGAAAAAATATGTCCACTTCATTAAACACCTCCTACAAAATAGAGAAACCAATCCTAAAGAGTAGCCCAAATGTTGGACTGGATTGAAAAAAATAAGAGATTCGAAATAACAATAGTCGACGGAATAGAGAGATCGATAAAAGTCCTATACGAGAGAAACATACACGACAAAAGTATGCCACTTTGGCTACATTCTCTTTTTGATGATAGAATAGAGGAATTACCTAAGAGTAGTTCAGACGAGAGTAGTTCAGACTACAGTAGTTAAGACGATGAATAAAAGCTTAAAATAAATTAATTACCATCCATATGGAATGGAGAGAAATAGCAATATTCATCAAGCAGCAAAGAGAGCAATTCGACAAGTCGTTTAAATGCCTCAATAAAAGCATACATATCACGAACCAGACGAAAATTAAGCACATTGAAATCTTAATCAAAGCTTACAACGAAATTCGTGAGATAGTAAACAATAATAAAAATAGAAGAAAGTTAACTTTTGCTCGGCCGAAGTTTGTATATCCTTGCAGCACGTTTTTTAACTAATTTTAATTTGAAGGACATGTCCACTGATAACAAACAAGTTTTTCCCAATAAGACTACTTTTCTGGCTCTTCTTTTGTATGGCATAGATAGAATATAGATATTCGATTTCGACTAAATTTGGCAGAATTATGGAGAAGCATTAAAAACTAGTCAATACGGAGTTTGGAGACGTTTGCATTAAAAACAAAAAAGTTTTTGTCAATAGAACTAGTTTTTATAGTTTTATAGTCATCCGATCCGGCCGTTTTCGACAAATGTGCAGCGAATTTGGGCCAGAAGACTTCGTGCAAAGTTTGGTTGCAATAGCTTTAAAACAGACGGAGGAGATAGCATAGAAACAGACGGGCATGGCTATATCGACTCAGCTCCTCATGCTGATCAAGAATATATATACTTTATGTGGTCGGAAATGCTTCCTTCTGTGCGTTACAAACACCTGGACAATTTCAATATACCCTCTGCAAGGGTATAAAAATAGACTTACCTCATTACATTGGACACAAGCAACGGATGTTATCCAGCGCCTGAGGGACAATTTAATACACATATCGAACAGACACAATTTACAACTGTTCTGTCCGACAATACTAAACTCACCAGCGACATTTGACAAATCGGTATTAAAGGATGACAAGTCCGATATACCAAAAGAAATAGAAGTAGAGCCTTAAACGCCCAAAATAAATCAAGCAAGAACCAATATGAGTCAATCAATAGTAGAGTTTCTAAAACTAGACTCCTCACTCTTACCAGAGTTCGACGGAAATGCAGAAAATCTACAAAGCTTCACAGATGCGCTAAATCTCGTGAAATCGTTAACAGGCAATCATGAGCAAACAGCTGTCAGTCTAATAAAGACAAAGCTTATAGGACATGCCAGAAATCTAATAATTAACGAAGAGACTGTTGATGCTATAATTGCACAACTCACAAAAACAGTAAAAGGAGAATCAGTGGAAATAGTATCCGTCAAACTCCTAAATTTACAGCAGAAGAACAAAACAGCAAATATATATACTCAAGAAGTCGAGAGATTAACCAAGTCTCTAGAAGGAGCATATATTCACGACGGCTTATCCCCTGAACTGGAAAGCAAATACAGCACAACACTAGCTGTCAAGGACATGACACAAAACTGCACAATAGATAAAGTTACACTTATCATGCAGGCAGGCACATTTAGCACTACGAATGATGTCATCTCAAAATTTGTCAATAGTCGCATAGAAGCTACAGAACAGACAAATACTGTACTGTACTATCAGCAACGAAACAATCAAGGAAATAATAGAGGGTCCAACCGAGGATATAACCGAGGTTCATCCAATAACAGAGGTAATTTCCAGAATAATGGGAATCACAACAATTATAATGGACAAGGCCAATATAGTGGAAACCGCAATTTTAGAGGCCGTGGTAACCCAAACTATAGAGGTAGAAGCAACTCTAATTATAGACAGCTCCTCTAACCAAGGGCAACACAATAACAATAACAACAAAGTAAGAGTAGCCCAAAACAATTCGGGAAACTCCCAACATCCTTTAGATACTCAAAATTAGACAACACCCATGTTTACACAATAATCCTCAGTCTCAATGTTTTCGTAACATTTGATCATATGTTCAACCGGGAAAAAACTAACATTTTTAATAGATACAGGTGCCGATATATCAAGTTTGAAAGAAACTTCTGATGTCTTTCAGGACATACAAACAAATCATACCATTAATATTCAAGGCAAACAGATAAATACATAATTCCTCACAACTTTCATATAGTAGACTCAAATTTTGCAATCCCGTGTAATGTAATTATAAGCATTGATTTTATTAAAAGATTCAATTGTCAACTAGACTTTCAACCAAAGATTGGTTAATAATTAGACCCAATAATTAAAATTCCCAGATTTATGTACCAATAACATACAGTTCTGGTAACAATTTAATATTGCTACCTGCAAGATCCCAAGTTGTCCGAAAAGTAGAGCTTACTTCAAGCGAGGATAGTGTATTAATACCAAATCAGGAGATCCAACCTGGTATTTACGTTGCAAACACAGTTGCAGCGTCCCAAAATGCATGTGTCCGATTATTAAATACAATTAATAAGGACCAAGTAGTCAATTTAAATGATCTAAAAATTTTAATCACTTTCGATCTATGATGTAATTCAAACCAAGCCTGAAATAAGACAAAAAATGTCATGGCTCAACTATCAAAAAATTTCCCACCGCAGTTCAAACCACAGTTAGTGAACTTATGCTCCAAATATAGTGACGTATTCGGACTCGAAACCGAATCAATAACCACAAATAATTTTTATAAACAAAAATTGTGACTAAAGGATAATGAACCAGTGTACACTAAGAACTGTAGAAGTCCGCATAGCCAAACAGATGAGATACAAAAACAGGTTGAGAAACTGATCTCCGACAACATCGTCAAACCGTCTGTGTCTGAATACAATAGCCCACTTTTACTTGTTCCAAAGAAAGCCCTTCCGGGCTCAGAAGATAAAAAATGGCGAATAGTAATTAACTATCGCCAGATTAATAAAAAACTGCTATCCGATAAATTTCCACTCCCTAGAATTGAAGATATTTTAGATCAACTAGGTAGAGCTAAGTACTTTTCATGCCTTGACTTAATGTCAGGTTTTCACCAGATTGAACTCGAAGAAAGTTCAAGAAATATTATATCCTTTTGAACGAGCAATGGCTCATATCGCTTCACGCGACTACCATTTGGTTTAAAAAAAGCGCCAAATTCGTTTCAGAGAATGTTGACTATAGCATTTTCCGGACTTGAACCTTCCCAAGCATTCCTTTATTGGTTGTTCCGAAAAACACATGATTAAAAAACTAACAGACGTTTTTGAACTGTGTAGGAAAAACAACCTTATGTTACATCCGCAAAAATGCTAATTTTCATAATTCATAATTTTCATAATTGGTCATAAATGCACGGATAAATGAATTTTACCCGACCTCAAAAAATATGACGTCATTAAAAATTATCCAGTCCTACACGATGCGGGTAGCGCTAGAAGATTCGTTGCATTTTGAAATTATTATAGAAGATTTATTAAAAATTTCTCCGACTATTCACGGCACATAACTAGATTATGTAAAAAGAATGTTCCTTTTGAATGGACAGTTCAATGACAAAACGCATTCCAATATCCTAAAGATAAACTCATTCAACCAACCTTATTGCAATACCCAGACTTTAGCAAAGAATTTTGCATAATAACTGATGCAAGTAAACAAGCTTGTGGAAAGTTTTAACTCAAAACCACAATGGAATCCAACTCCCAATAGCATACGCATCACGTTCATTTACTAAGGGCGAAAGTAATACAAGTACAACAGAACAAGAATCAGCAGCCATTCATTGGGCAATTACACATTTTCGACCATACATTTATGGAAAACACTTCACAGTAAAAACAGACCTTTGACCTACTTATTCTCCATGATTAACCCAAGCTCCAAACTAACACGCAAAGATAATTTCGTGGCAGACAATCAAGAATAACTATATCCGAACTTACAAACTAAAGTCCGGAAAGTTATTACCAGCCAACAAAGTAGACAAAACAAATCCTGCGCAGGGAATGAACGAGAACTTATGCAAAGGCAAAGTTTTGAAAAAACTTCTAAGCCCAACGTATATGAAGTCATTAAAAATGATAATGTACGAAAAGTAGTGGCCTTGCACATAAAAGAAAAGATATGTTTCTTTAAACATGGAAATAAAATTGTTGCAAGAATTGATGTTAGCGATCTTTACACCAATGGAATTCAAGACTTAGGTCAGTTCTTCCAAAGGCTTGAAAAACAAGCCGGTATTAATAGTATCAGCCAACTCAAAGTGGCACCGTGCGAAAAGATCTTTGAAACCATCTTAATTGATTCTTTTAAAAATATGGTCAACAAATATTTACAACAACTAAGAGTAGCGCTACTCAAGCCGGTGACCCTAATACAAGAAAACGATAAAAAAGAAAAAGAAGCAATATTGTCTACATTTCACAATGATTCAATCCAAGGGGGACATAGTGGCATAACAAGAACTCTAAATAAAACAAGAAAGAAAGTCGGTCAAGCCCGACTATAACATACTCTGTACCAAGAAATTTTGTCTTTTGATCATAACTCGAAAACCGTTCATCCGATCTTCTTCATTCCTTTGGCGGATCGATAAGTTATTCTAATAACTAAATATGTCCAGAAGGAACAAGCCATCTATCAAAACTGTGGGAGATATGACGTTTTTTCTAAATTGCGGGGGCGGGAGGGGGCGTGGCCAAAATTGAAAATAAACTTGATCTGCCTGCAGACATAAGAGCATATGTCCCATACACGTCAAACCTCTATCTCTTACCATCTCTGAGATCTGTGCGTTCATACGGACAGACAGACAGACGGACAGACGGACATGGCTATATCGACTCGGCTGTTGATGCTGATCGAGAATATATATACTTTATGGGGTCGGAGATGCTTCCTTCTGGATGTTACATACTTTTGATCAAACTTATAATACTCTATGTACCTACGGTACAGAGTATAATTAGAAGACACTACTGGAAAAATATACCGCTTCAAATAAAAGAGTACGTACGTAGATGTCCAAAATGCCTAAAATCAAAAACTATGATCCATACTAAAACACCCTTAACGATAACAAACCCTCCTGTATGTGTTTTTGAAAGAGTGATAGTGGATACTATAGGTCCACTACCTAAATCTGAAAATGGTAGTGCGATTTAACGAAGTATCTTGAAGCTATTCCAATTCCAAATTAAAACGCTAATACCGTTTATTTATTTATTTATTTATTTAACAATATTCCCGGTGCTTCAAGTATGAAACTTATGATTATTGCACCAGTCACAAATACAATTTTAGAAGATATATCCTTAGCATCCTAACTTAATCTACTTTTACAAATACAAATTTTGATTTGTCTTAATTTTGATTTTGTTCTATTAAAATAAATTTATGTTTTAATTTTTAAGGTGAGTATAAAGTTTGTCCCTAAATTGCGTTGCACTACTATTATTTTTTAAATAGGGTGGGAGTTGGTTCCACAACCGAACAGTGTAAACAAAAAATTGTTTCTCTGAGCTGGAGAGTTTGTGTCGTACTGTTTTCAAATTCATGGTTCTTGTTGAAGTGGCAAAACTAATTTTGTCATATAAATAGGATGGTTGTTTGGTGTATATTATCTTTCGCAGAAGTAGTAAAGATCTGTACCCAGTCCACGTTCTGAAGTCGAGGTCGAGTATCTGCTGGGCGAAGTGTGAAATGTGGTCTGTGTCTTTATTATAGACATATCTTGCGATATTGTTGAAGGCTACATTTAGTCTTCTCTGAGAGGCGGCATCACTATTTCCAAATATTTATATTCCATAGCAAAGCGTTGGTATTAGGTAAGTCTTCGCGATTAGAAGTCTTATAGTTGTCGGTAAATAACACTTGCTTAAAGATAGTTGCCTTATAATTCCATGGGTTTTCCCTGCAGCTTTCATTACTTGATCATTCCAAGACAATGTATCATTAAATATTATGCCTAGATTGCTTGTGATACATATTCTAAAGGTGTGTCATTAATCTTTAATTTCGTAATGTCTCTCGTACATAGGGATTTTTTGTATATCACTAGACATTTGCATTTTGCTGGATTGAGTGACAGTCCATTCAGTTGAGCCCATTCATTAACACTTATAAGATCACTATTACATAAATTGACACACTCAAAGACAATATTTGAATCCTTTATACTGATGTTCGGTCCAATGAAAACATTCATCTCGGACATGGGAACTGAATATACAAATTCTGTAATTAATGACCTTTGCAAATACCTAAAAATAGACAAAGCGCACCACCACCAGACAGTTGGAACAATAGAAAGAAGTCATAGAACACTTAATGAATATATACGTACATATATATCTGTCGACAAGACAGATTGGGACAAATGGCTCCAATACTTTGTATATTGTTTTAACACGACACCCTCTATGGCACATAATTATTGTCCATATGAGCTAGTTTTCGGCAAACAAAGCAATTTGCCAAAGCACTTTAATACGATAGATAAGATATAACATAGAAGATTACGCTAAGGAATCGAAGTTTAGATTAGAACAAGCCTACAAAAGAGCAATAATTATGTTAGAAAAACATAAGGTTAGAAATAAAGAATATTATAATAGGAAAATATCTGATTTTAAAATTAAAATAGGAGACCAAGTTCTATTAAAAAATGAAACAGGTCATAAGTTAGAAGCATTATACTTAGGACCAAAGGTAAGGTTAGGTTGCGATGGCTGAGGGCGACAAGTCGCCCTCCCACTTAGGCCTCTTTGGGCCCATTGCGATGCCATATTTGTTCCCTGTTAACCCATTTTGTTAATGAGGTGGGTCCTCGTTACTGAACCATTATGTGGACAGAATGAATTTTAGTAGAGCTGGGATCTCTAACTCGGATGTCTCCGATAGGTTAAGTAGGAGAGGTTGACCTAGTGTCCTAAGTCTCCTTCTACTCGGGGCGGGGCAATGGCAGAGGAGGTGTTGTACTGTTTCCTCCTCTTCTTCATACCTGCAGCTTCTGCAGAAATCATGGTGAGTACTTAGGACCATATACGGGGAAAATATAACACTTAAGGATAATAAAGGCAAAGCACAGAAGGTGCATAAGGATAGACTGAAAGCCTACCGAAAATAATATGACAATATAGTAGTAGTAGTAGTAGTAGTTTAGTTTATTTTGTTCTTGGAACGTTTTTGGCATGGTTCCTTGAAACCGTTAGCCGTTCACAAATTTGTGTATAACATAAATTTATTATATAATTAATTAATTAACTAAAGTATGACTAATAATTAGTGACTGATCGACCGACCGTCATGATGAAGGTACCTTATCCATTAGCGAAATAAGGTCTCGGCGATACCGTAAGGCGTGAGAAAGGTAGTTGGATAGCATCCGCCAGTTTCTCCCATTGATCCACTCCAGTGTTTTCGCCTCAGACAATACTGAGCTCTGGAGATCTAATGCCCGTATCTCGCGTAGTATCGGGCATATTGCAATGAAGTGTTCGACGTCTTCTCTTACTCGTAGGTTGCAAAGACTGCATATTGTATTTTTGGAACTGGTATATGGCGTATAGTTTAATGGTGTCATTTCGCAGCGTTCCCGGCAAATCATGCTGATAGTAGCAGTGTCGTACTTGTTGTGGAAATAGTTTGCGTCTCCTAAAACATGGTTGACTTTTCGGTATAAGTTTCTCGTAGTGCTATTCTCCGCTCTGATTTCATAACCAGTCAAACTTTCGTGTGCAATCCTCTCCAGCAGCATATTTTGAGAGTTTCCCCATTGATTTGGATGACCCGAAATTACGTCTATATTGAATCTGTTTCCCAGAGTCTCACAGCTATTGAAACACAGTGCCCTTTCTAGAAGTAGCTGATTGACTAAGATTCTCGGCAATCTGCAACTTGGCATATTAAATACTTTTCTGATGTAAGCAAAGAGAGAGAGAGTCTTGTGAGTAATTGACGTGTTTTTTTGTGCTCCGCAACAATTAATTTCTTGTGTCGTTTAACGTGCCAATTTTGTCGCATATCTCAGGTAATTAATTTTATTAGCATTGCCCGCTATCGGTTTGTGCTTTTCTTTTCAGTTGTGCATCTTAACATTGCTAATTTAGCAAATTTTATTATTGCGGCGTCTGTGCTGTGTATTTTGTTAGTGTTTTTGATTTGCTTGCTTAGCAACTCTCCCTCTTTACACAGGTTTGTGTGTGCGATCGCTTGTGCATTTCTTTTTGTGCTTAACTCCCACTCAGCTTTGTTGTTGCTCTGCTCTCAAAGCTAAGAACGCTCGATATCGAACTGCGCTCTGTGGGTGTTCTTGTTTTTGTTTTTTTTTGATTTCTTGATACGCGCTTTGCTCCGCTTTCCCTTTAGTTTTGAGACCCTCTGATAAATTTGGTGCATTATGTCGTGCTGCAAAAAGGCCTGCACATTTAAGAATGCAAGTGAGTCGGAACAACTTCGGTTTGTTACCTGCTGGTTGTGCGACAATAGTATGCATATTAAATGTGCTGGGCTAAGTGGACGTGATCTGGACAAAGTTTACTCGCCTAAAAAGGATTGTGGTGCTTTGAATTGGTCATGCCCTTTGTGCGCTGAAAAACAATTTAATTTCTCGCGGATGTTCATCGACGTGAAAAATAAATTCGACAAAATGCACAAACTAATTTTTAGATGTGCCACCACCCGTGTCCGGCAACTCGAACCAAATTTCACCCAATAGTATCGAAAGGTAGCCAGCAATTTCATTGTCTGTCTCACCAGGCAATATGCTTGATTTGTCTCCTTTCCTCTCCCCGAATCATGCTGTTGGCAGTCTTTTAGATAAACCTCCTGTCCGTAGATTCGAGAAGCCTCCAATAGCGTCGCCTGAACCTGCTGGCAATGTCTCTGTCTGCGTTCCCATTCCTCCTCAACCTCCTCTACTGTCCGTGATAGCACCGCGTAAGCAAGTATTTGTGTCTAGGTTGTCTCCGGAAACTACTTGCGAGTCAATTGCTGCATACATTGCGAGCAAATGCTCAGCAAGTGTTTCTATTTCAAAGTTTTGTTTTGCTCAACCCCGTGATATAGCTTCGTTTAAGTTAAGTGTTCCGTCTGAATCATTTCCAATCATATGTGACCCAGCATTCTGGTTGCCAGATATAATTGTGCATGAGTTCAGGCAAAAAAATCCAATGAGGCCGATGCCATTCAACTTGCCCTCATTTAGTTCATCCTCACGTGTAGCGTCTACTAGGGTTTCAAAAAACTAGTTCCGTCCGTCTGTCCTCTCATTGCCTATCAAAACGTTAGGGGCCTTTTATCTAAGCTCCATACGTTATTTTTGAATAGTGCATCTTTTGAATTTGACATAGTTGCATTTTCAGAGACTTGGTTAAAATCCTCAATTTCTGATTGTGAAATCTTGTCAAATGATTTTTTTATCTATCGACATGATCGACCAGATCGCAAAGGTGGTGGTATACTGATCGCAGTTAAGACCAGCCACAATTCCGAACTGATCATTGTTGATAAGCCTGTGGATGTTGAATTTGTTGCCGTAAAGGTAGGTAGGTAGGTAGTTCCGGCTGACCCCAGATGGGGTCACACATAGACCTTAGGGTCCTTAATGAGGCCGGGTGATTATTTGGGTACGTTTGTCTTAGAAGTCCAGGAGGATTCTTGTCGTTTTGGCAAATGCCAATAACTGTTTTGGGGGTCTCTTGGCCGCTTCCTCCAAAGAAGAGAACCGTGGGGTGTGCAGAATTTGTAATCTTGTCGTGGCAATTGCTGGGCAGCTGCAAATTAGGTGTTCTAGAGTTTCTGCGACTCCAGGTTCCATACATTTCCTGCAGGTGTCCTCTGTTGTTATGCCTAGCTTTATCGCATGAGCGGCTGCTAGGCAGTGTCCCGTTAGTATGCCAATGAGCAGTCTACAGTCTCTTCTCTGGAGCTGTAGCAGATAGTGCGTAAGTTTTTTGTCTCTTGTCTTGGACATAATTTTAGAGATTCTGCATCCGCTGGTGTTTTCCCACCTTATCTCCGCTTCTTTCTCTGCTATCTCTTCCATCTTGCTATGAAGCGTCTGTATGGAGATAGGTATGTTTAGTGTTTCTTCTTGGCCGAGTACGACTCCGGCTTTTGCAAGACTGTCTGCCATCTCGTTTCCGTCGATGCCCCGGTGGCTGGGAATCCAGTAGACTTGCACCTTTCTGGAGATGCAGAGGGAATCTAGCGCTTCCCTGCTCGCCAGGACATTTCTGGAGTTGATGGAGTGTCCTTGCATTGCCTTGATTGCCGCTTGGCTGTCCACTTAGATATTTATTTGGATGTATGGAGCGTGAATTTCCGCCAACTCCGCTGCTTTCCTTATTGCGAAGACTTCCGCCTGGAATATGGTGCAGTGGTTTGGCAGTTTGTATGAGAGCTTTATTTCTGGCTCTGCACAGTATACGGCGGCTCCGACTCCTAGGTCCATCTTTGAGCCGTCTGTAAAGAGGTGCGTTGCTTCTTGGGCCAGTCCTGTACGCCAGTCTTCTGGTCCTAATAGTGCAGATGTGCATATTGGGTTGATCTTTGGGATAATGTAGTCCGTGCTACTATTGATCTCTCTACCAACTATGCTGTGTCCATAGCTTTGTAGCGCCATGGTGCCTGTCGCACATAGACGTTGGGCGGTCTTTTGTGCCAGAAGGCGTGCTTGGATGTCCAGAGGGTTGACACCTAAGATGTGTTCTAATGCTTTGGTTGGAGTGGACCTCAGCGCCCCCGTAATACAGACCAGTGCCTGTCGCTGGGTCTTCTCCATCAGCTTTAGGTATGTGGTTTTCTCCGTGGCCTGCCACCATACCAGTATGCCGTGTAGCAGTATCGGTCGTATTACTGAAATGAAAAGCCAGTGCATCAGACTTGGTGATAGGCCCCAAGTGCTACTCAGCATCTTCTGGGATGCATATGGTGCGTTGGTCGCCTTCTTCACTCTTTCTTCCACATTCGCCTTCCATGACAGTTTACTATCGATTACTGCTCCAAGGTATTTGACGTTATTCTTTGGTGTTAGTGTTATTCCATTTATCTTTGGTGGAATCCATGGCGGTACCTTGTATCTCTTGGTAAAGAGAATGAGGTCCGTCTTCTCCGCATTAATACTAAGTCCGGCTTCTGTGGCCCATTTTAGTATCTCTTTGAGTGTAAAGTCCATGATTGAGCTGAGAGTCGATGGACATTTTCCGATGATAATTATGCATATGTCGTCGGCATATGCAGTTATCTTGGGTGCTTTCCTGCGAAATTTTGTTAGCAGTTCGTTAACCACAAGGTTCCATAGAAGGGGTGACAGTACTCCGCCTTGAAGCGTGCCGCCGTGTGCCTCCTTCGTCATGGTTGTGGTACCCCACTCGGCTTGTACTCTTCTGCAGCTCAGCAGGTTGTATATCCACGAGTTCAAAGCCTTATGTATTGATACAGCTCTTAGGCTGCGCATTATCGCCTCCGTGGAGACGTTGTTGAATGCACCAGATATGTCAAGGAATGCTCCCAAGGCATACTCTTTATGGTACATTGCTTTCTCGATGGTGGCTTCTAGGGAGTGTAGCGCTGTTTCCACCGATTTCCCTTTCGTGTATGCGTGTTGGTTGTTCTCCAAGGTCAGGTTCATGCCTTCTCTTATGTGGAGATCAAGTAATTTTTCCATTGTTTTAAGCAGGAATGAAGTGAGGCTATGGGCCTGTAGTCTTTTGGCTGCACGTGACTGCATTTCGCCGCTTTGGGTAGGAACACAACACGTGCTGTCCTCCAGGAAGTAGGTACATAGCCCCACCCCAGGCAGGCTTCAAAAATGGAGTGTAGCCATGGTACGACTAAACCTTTAGTCGTTTTTAGCATGGCGGGAATTATGCCATCCAGACCGGGGGACTTGTAGCTCGCGAACGAGTCGATCGCCCATCGGATTTTTCCTGGAGTGACTAAGTTGGTTGGAATGTTAGTTTGTTGAGTGTTTAAGTCCTGAAGCGTATCTGGCTCGGTGACTATAGTGCAGCCCGGGAAGTGCGCATCGAGAAGAGCGCATGTAGCTTCCTTGCTGCTTTCTGTCCAGTGACCTTCGTCCGTTTTTAGTTGACTCTGCATAGGTGGCTGCTTTGAAAGCAGCTTCCTGAGTCTGGCTGCTTCCGAGACCTTCTCTATGCTGGAGCAGAAGGTTCTCCATGAGTATTGCTTTGCCTTCCTTACTTCTTTTTTGAATAAGCGAAGTCTTATCTTGTACTCCTCCCAGATGATCACTTCATCCGCTTGTTTGGCGAGTTTGAAGCATTCCTGGACGTCTTTCCTCTGCTCTTTCAGTTCTGGGGTCCACCAGGGGGGTCTGGTTCTCCTTTTTGTAACTGTGAGCCTATACGAGGTTTTGTATGCTTCGATGAGATTGACAGTGAGCGTCTTCACGGACTTCTCAATATCTTCCACCGAGCAGATGGGCGTTGACGTCGGCAGTTTTGATTCCACTGTCTTAAGGTACTTCACCCAGTCGGTATTCCGGGGGTTCCTATAGACGTTTCTAGTTTGACAATAGTCAAATTGTATCTTGAACTGGATGTACTTGTGGTCGGAGACGGAGGGTTTATCAAGAACTCTCCATTCTGACGCCTGAGTACTGTTCCCTAGGGTCATGGTTAAGTCTAGGACGTTGGCTGAGGTTGGTCCCACATATGTGGGTACGTCTCCAACGTTTTTTACACTTAGACTGGTTTGTATAATAAAATGTAAGAGAGACTCACCTCTGTCGTTGATGTCCGGGCTGCCCCACACAGTGTGGTGTGCGTTGGCGTCCGTTCCGATGACGAGGGGTTGCTTATTGTAGCTTGCCTCCGCCGTCAGTCTTCCGAGTTCAGCTGGTGGTGCCTCTCGCTCATGCGCCATGTAGCAGGACGCCATAAGAATTGGCTCGTCCCTGCCACCCTCCAAGGCCACAACAGTGAGATCGTCCGTGCTGTAATTAGCCATTAAATACGCATAGATGCCTTTTCTTACCAGAATAGCAGTCCTTGCTCTACTTACTGGGGTGGGGTAAAAGATGTTGTAGTTTTGTGACTTTAGTCCGGAGACCTTGTTTCCCGCCGCTATCCAAGGTTCCTGAACTAAAGCCACATCTGCGGGCCCTTCCTCCAAGGTTAGAAGGAGCTCCGCCGAGGCGATCTTGCTCTTATGCAAGTTGACCTGGAGGACCTTCAACTGCATGACTGGTGTCCGCATCCTCCGGTCCCGATGGGTCAGCCTGCAAGGTTGTGTCGCCATCCTCGTCTTCTTCAGCAGACTGTACTGCCCCCGTAATATCGAGGCTGCTGGCTTTTCCGACCATCATGTCGATGCCGAGGTCGTTCTCCACCTCTCCAGCCTCCAGTGTGTGCTCATTAGTGTCCTCGGGGTGGCGTTTCTTGAGACGTAGGTGCACGCTACCTACTCCCCATGATATCACCCCGAATCTTGGGTAGAGCAGATCCTCGGCTTCCTTGTTGATCTGGAGGACCATGTGCTGCCCGTTTTTGTCGGGCTTTGCAACATGTAGTACCTTCCAGTCTCCAGTTGGCACATCAGGATTCTGCCACTGTAGAAGTAAAGGAACCTTTTCCATTATTTTTTTTATTTATTACTTGTTCTTATGTCCCACCTTCGTCCAATATTGAAATTTATATGTACCATGTAGCCTGCATTAAAGATGTTTTAGCCCACTTACGGGACATTGACACATTTGTTGTTGTAGATGATTTTAACTTGCCTAACATCACATGGTCAAATCCTAATGGGTCGACTTACCTTGTACCATCAGTATAGCATGATTTTTTAGATTGTCTGCTTGGCATGTCTCTTTTTCAAATTAATCCTGTACAAAACAATTCAAATAAATTGTTAGATCTTATTTTTGTCACTGATAGCACCAATGCCAGTGTCTCTAGGTCTCCCCCTCTATCACTACCCGAAGATTCTTACCATCCAACACTGGAAGTCTCGCTTTCAATAATTGGACCTGCACCTTCAAACTCAAAAATCCCTAATATACCTCGTCGTTGCTTCCGTAAAGGAAACTTCACTTTGCTAAGTCAACTCATTTGTGCAACAGACTGGTCTCCATTGTACAATGCGGTTGATTTGGTTTTTGCTATTACCTTTTTCTACGAGTCTATTAATTCTCTCTTAGATATCTGTATTCCTAATAGCGTCGCTTCCACCGCGTCACTTAATCCCTTGATCACTTGGTACTGTCCTAGGTTATCAAATTTGAAAAATATTAAATCTAGATGCTTTAAAAAGTATAAACGTACTGGTTCTGCGATTGATTTTTCTAAATATTCAATAGCAAAATCTAACTTTACACTTTTTAACTCCGAGGGCTATAACAATTATCTTGCTCGGTGCAAAATTCAATTCGCACAGGATCCAAAGCAATTCTATAGCTTTGTGAACTCTAAGCGAAGATCTTCTTCTTTACCTTCCTCTTTTTTTCTGGGTAACCAAAAGGCTGGCAATGATTCCACAGCTGTTGACTTGTTCGCTGATTTCTTCCAATCAACTTATTCCTCTGCCCAATATGCGAACACTTCTTATCCTTATAACATTACTTCTTCCAACTCTATATGCGATCCCGAAATTTCCGAAACTTCTCTTCTTTCATTTTTAAAATCACTAAAATCCTCATTTTCTCCCGGGCCTGACAACATTCCTATCTGTGTGCTCAAAGAGTGTTCTAGTTCTTTATGCCAACCATTGCTAAAGCTTTTCAATCTATCACTCAAGTCGTCTGTCTTCCCATCTCTTTGGAAAGAATCTTACATTATTCCTCTCCATAAAAAGGGTGGGAAGTCGGATATTTCAAATTACAGAGGCATTGCTAAGCTTTCCGCCATTCCGAAATTGTTTGAAGAGATTATAACCTCCACATTGCAGCATTACTGTAGATCTATTTTGGCACCTTTCCAGCATGGTTTCATAAAGCGTCGGTCAACAACGACCAATTTGCTCGAATTTACTTCGTTAGTTAATGATGGATTCCTTGTGAAAAGGCAAACTGATGTCATTTACACCGACTTTAGCAAAGCCTTTGACTCTGTCAACCATGATCTTCTCCTCTTTAAGCTCGATCGATTAGGATTTCCCTCTTCTTTTCTGCTTTGGGCTTCGTCCTATCTAAAAGATAGAACTCAAAAAGTTCTGCTTCGTTCTAACACTTCAAAACCTGTGACTGTAACCTCTGGTGTACCTCAAGGTAGCCACCTGGGTCCTCTGTTCTTCACTCTATTTATCAATGATCTTCCTACAATATTATCATATTCTCGGATACTCATGTATGCCGATGACGTTAAACTTATTCTATCTTTCAACAACCCGATTCATTCTATTGGATTGCAAGATGATCTTAACTCCTTGCAGTCTTGGTGTTTGGTAAATCATTTGCATCTGAATTGCTCCAAGTGCATGTTTATGACTTTCCATCGATGCAAACCATTTCTGGTTTCCTATACGATTGGTAATGAACCGTTGCAACGTATTTCGTCTGTTGTTGATCTTGGAATTCTGCTTGACCCCAAATTGAGTTTAAATTACCATTTTTCCACTATTGTTAACAAAGCGAATGGTGTACTTGATCCCTACACCACTAAACTCCTTTATACTGCTTTAGTCCGTCCCGTGCTAGAATACTGTTCATCCGTATGGTGTCCGCAGTATAAAAAGCATGTTGATCGTATTGAATCAGTTCAGAAACAATTTTTGCCCTTCGTGGCCTAAATTGGGACCCTAACCTCCGTTTGCCATCGTACTCCAGAAGACTCTTGCTAATAGACCTTCCTTCGCTAGCTGTCCGTAGAAAAGTCTTAGGTGTTTCTTTTCTTCACAAGGTAATTATCGTTGATATAGATTCTTCTGAACTCTTACGTCGCCTTAACTTCTCTGTTCCTTCTAGGCCAACCAAAAGCTTCTTTCCTTTAATCTTGTCTAGATGCACAACTGATTATGCCCAGCATAGTCGATTTCGGGTTATTTGTCAAGACTACAACGATCTTTAATGAAATTTAATGTAAGGGGAAATCTGAACAGGCCTGTATATTTGTTAAATGGTTTTGTTAGCTCTAATATCGACTCTGACCACAACAGGCTGTGAATCGGGGCATAGCTGGCCGGACCGGCAAATAAAAATACCCCAACGAGTCGGAGTCGTTATTAGTTTATTTTGTAATTTTGTTAGGCTTTCTTTTTATGCCTCCTTAGTAAATAAGCCTTTTTATAACGTGCTTATAAATTTGTTGACAGCCTTTGTTTGTCGACTATTAATAAATAAATAAATCACGGAGACAAGCAATCAACATGGGTGGTAAGCCAGTTTCTAGATGGATGGCATAGTGAGGAGTATTAAAAGGTAATCTAAATATACGCTTTATAAAAGTACTCTGGAGGCGATCCACCTCCTCAAATTCTTCATGGCCCCAGACTTGCACTCCATAGCACATTACCGTGTTTACTGTAGCCTCAAAGAGTTTATACTTTGTGCTTGCCAGAACGTTTCGCTTATTAAAAAAACTGTTTCCATGTACTGTTGATGGCGGTCCTTGCATCTTTCAGTTTCTCTGTTACAATATATAATACCTCTTCAAACCAACAAAAATACAAAAAAAAAATGTTTCATGAAAATAATAGTCTAATCAACCACTTGCATTTAAAATAAAAATAAAAAATATATATATAAATAAACCTTAAATACTTTATTAATAAACAAAATTTCTATTTTAATATTAATAAAATATAAGTAGTTAGTAATCATTAATAATACATTTAAATTTTGAATAACTTTTATATAATTACGTTATTCCTTTTAAAGGGGAGGTGTAGTATGTTCATAAAGCGAGTACACACTGTAACAACATTGTTGCAGAATAATACACAAGCCATGATACAACAAGAGAGGTAAGGTGGCATTAGTGTGAGTTCTCTGCAAGTACCTTCACGTTCAGTGCTGCGCGTACTTTTGAAGCGTAAGCTTTTGGCAAAAGTACGCATCACACTGACACCGCCCCACCTTGTATTGTTGCATCATGACACAAGCCAAGTTTTTAAGTGCAATTGTAATTCGATATTTCTCATACATGCTTAAGTATGTCAGCATAATTGATCCATCCACAATACGAATATGCTCGTGGCTCACGCTGCCGCCAAACAATATATATGTAAACATATACATAAGACCGCTGCCTCGCCGCCGAGCAGAGCAGTTTAGCATAAGATATATTTTGTGTCACAAATAAAGAGAAGCTAAAGCAAAGAACAACACACAGCAGTGTTATGAATTGGGGAGCAAAAAGATTGGCTGCTACAGCTGGTGTTGGACGTCCCGGCCATTAAGGATGCAAATAACTAACAAGCGGGACTGAAGACACATCAGGTCAGACCACTCACAAGAAATGATCGTGATCATATTCAGAGAAACGAATCGTATAACGCTCGTATAGGATCACAAAAATACGTGTCTGACAGGGAAGCGAATGAGACTTTTGATGATTTTTTAGTTTAAGATTCCCATGTCTGAAAGCGATTTTAAGGAGGAAATAAAACACAATTTAAGTCCAAAGTTGAAATACGAACTCTTACATGTGGATATCCCTAGCCTAGCGACGTTGCATAAAGAGTGTCATAGACACGGAGACTTTTCTGAAGTTATCGATCTAAAGCTGTTTCTCGTCCAGCTTATCTTAACCGTTTTGTCCAAGCTATTGCACAAGAAGAGGACAGCGCAGCCGCAACCAATAAAATTGGTGCTGTAAGATCGCCAAGATTGGTGCTGTAGGATAATCAAGAAATATTCCACCCAGATAAGGCCATTGTAGCTAAAACGCGTACTTCAGAACGGATACACACATATTGGAGCCCTGGACATAAATTAAAACGTGTTGTTGTATCTGCCAAATCGAATAAAAACGATGGTATTCGACCTTTCATAAATTTTGGTGGTGAGCCATCGACTCAAACTGTGCGAAATTTGAAAAAGAAAACATTTTACCAAAAAAACTAATTTGTGAATCAATTCGTGAAGCGAGTACGTGAAACTGGAATGTTGGTCGATAAACCAACCCGTGTACGTACTCGACCGGTGTGCTCGACCAAAAACATTGCTGCGATCGATCGATCTCAACAATTGGACATTTCGCGCACTTCTTTGATGCGAATTTTGCATAAAGACCTTGTCATGAAGCTATACAAAGTTCAATTGGTGCAGCAGCTGAAGCCAATTGATTATCCGAATCGTCTTCTGCGCCCTACCTTCGAAAATCAAATTATCAGCAAATATGGAGATGTGAAGTGGCCGCCAAGAAGCTGTGATCTGGCACCGTTAGCATTCCCATAGTGGGACTCGAGCCCCGTTCTCATTACACAAGCGCCGAGTCTTTCACCTCTACTCCATAGAGCTCCCTGACAAATATGATACTTAGGAGAGCATAAAAGCATTAGAAAATAATAAAGAATAATCAAGAGTAGTCTTATTTTTGAATTATTTTAATTTTTTTTTTATTATTTTTGATAATCACAAATAATCCCGACAATTTTTTGATAATTTATAATCGTAATCAATTAGTAATCAGAATTTTTTTTACACAACCCAACAGTGATTTTGGTGCAGGTCTATTTTAATCTGATTATGGTAATATAGATTGTACTGAACAAAACTGCATCATTGGTTTTGTTCTATCAGCTCTTGTTTTAAAGATATAGCGAAAAAACGATTTTGTCGAATTTTTGTCACTCTAGAAATTATGGAGGCCATAATAGGCATATATATCTAGATTTATAGAAAAATGAAAAGCGCTATATAAGTATAGCGGAAAGTGTTCAAATTGTCCTCTAAAGTCAGACTATTCTCGATTTATGGCATTTTTTTCAAAACAAATCATCACTTTTGAGCTATTGCCGTTTTAAAATTAAAATATTTGCCATTTGAGCATGTAGCCATACATTTGATCTAATAATGTGATTTGTATCGCACTTTAATCAGCTTATTTGGCAAAGTTACAGCCTGCTTAAGACGAAAATACATATTTATTTTTATGGGAGGACGACTAGATTTGTACTTTAAATTTGTATAGAAACCATCAGAGGCTACTTGACTTAACAAAGAATTTGTGAAAAAGGAAGGCAGCTGTAAACAAATAACATTCAGGCACTACTACGATTCGAAGACAAAGCTAAAATTAAACAAGCAGACTTTGCTTTATAAATTGTAAAAAGAAAAATATTAAAATCGTTTTCAAAACCTGACGATCATGGCTTGCACACGAAGAAGACATTGCTTTCACGAACCGGATCTGTTTTGTTACATCTGCGGGGAGTACGTATTTCAAATAGCTCCGAAATAAGCAAGGAAGTTGAGCTTAACTATAACGCGTACTTTGGATTTCCCATTCGCAATCAAGACGAGAGCGTAAGTTAAAGTCGGCCCTGCCCGACTTCGAAATACCCGTTTCACAGTTCAATTGGTGTTTAATAACCTCATGCGGCTCGGATAAGTATGCAACATTTTTTTAACTCGGCCATTTATTATCCGATCCTTTTGAAAATGTGAGATTGTAGATATTGGTAACATAGACTACACTGCAAAATCTGAGCTCGATATCTTAAAAATTGTGGGAGTTCTTCAATATTTTTTATTGCGGGGGCGGGAGGGGGCGTGGCCAAAATTTGAAACAAACTTGATCTGCCTACAGACAATAATAGCTTACGTATAAAATTTGGTTGCTCTAGCTCTTCTAGTCTCTGAGATCTAGGTGTTCATACAGACGGACGGACGGACGGACGGACGGACGGACAGACGGACATGGCTATATCGACTCGGCTGTTGATGCTGATGAAGAATATATATACTTTATGATATCGGAGATGCTTCCTTCTGCCTGTTACATACATTTGCACGACTTTAGTATACCTTTAGTATACTTTTTACTCTACGAGTAACGGGTATAATACGAAGTGGGTGCCTCACATAGTGTGCAAGACTTGCAGAGAGCATATGCGACAATGGGCCAAAGGAAAAAGGAAAAACTTGAGCGCCAATGGTGTGGAACGTGCCGACTGATCACTCGAATAACTGCTATTTTTGCGCCGTGAATTTAAAATATCAATAGCAAAAATCACAACGGTTGGAAATATCCTAAAGTCAAATCAGCGAGACGTCCTATTGCTCATAGCAAAGAATGTCCAATACCAGACTTTCACGACGTGAAATTAGAAGACAACGACAATGATGAGACTGACAAACATGCTTGATTCCCAGCTACTTGCCCGAGCTACTTGCCTCCAGACTAAAGGAAAAAAATCAGCTTGATGAATGTTCAAAAATCAGTTCTTTTACACAACGGAAATAAATATGGGACTATTCCAATTGCGCATTTGACGACGTTAAAGGAAATTATGTCAACATTGAGTTAACCGTGGAAAAAATTCACTACCGCGAACATCAATGGATCATTTGTGTGGATTTAAAAATGGTTTCCATATTTTTACATCGACAGGGCTGCACCTCACAAAGTTGTTAATTTTGTCGGCCTGTGTTATATAATCATTACAATACTTTTTTATAATAATCTAATTGATTACTAATGGTATTCCTGAAAGTGATTTAGATTTGATTTAGATTATTTTTAAGCAAATCTAAATCAGTTAAGGGAACGACCCTTTTTGCGCACTGATTTGATTTAGATTTCGTGAAGCGCTGACAGTGTGACCACTCTACTGATTGACCAATGGCGCCAAATCAAACCCATGCGCGAAAGCAAAACAAGAGGAAACAAAGTGTGAAAACTATTTTCCAAGCATTTTAAATAATAGCATATTGGCAGAATATGTAGTTTTAGTATGTACACAATTTATTTATTGTGAATTGAAGTTACGTATGCTATTTGGCAGAACTCAAGTTTAAGAGGCAGGATAAAATGGTGGAAGAATTTGAGAGGTACAACATTTTACGAGAACTGTGCAGATATGGCTTCACGAACATCTTTGCCCCAGTCAAGCACAAGCTCTAATAACTAAGAGCTCTTTTGATTTTGTCAACTTTAGGCCACTGGTCTTTCACCCTTCAATGAGTCTCGTATGCGCTCTAATATGCATTAAATAAATGATTATTTAATTATTAAAACGTTCACTATTTTGATATCATAGCAGAATTCAAACGAGCACCAAGCGCGCCATTTAAATAAGGTCACACCAAAACGAAATCAAATCAAAACCAAAGCTTAATCAGCCTCAAAGTTGATTATTTAAAATCAATTAGTATGATCGTCAATTCCTCACTTACTCTGGGCACACTTGACATTTTGTATGGAGCAGCTGTGAACAGCTGATCAGCGAAATCTAAATCTAATCTAAATCAAATCTAAATCACTTTCAGGAATACCATTATTAATCGTAATCGAAGTTTAACAGCTTTTTTATTTATTTATTAATAGTCGACAAACAAAGTGTTGTGTATGCTAAGAACAGTGCGCTGTTAGCCACTTAACATATGTTATTCCCCGCTCTCACTGTCAGTCAAGTTAGTTGGTCAGCAATCGTCATCGTGGACAGAACCGCTCACCTACAGCGGGCACCATCTCACAGAACAACATACGAACAATATACACACTCTTATTACATTGTAATCCTACTCCTATTATATATTCCATTTGATATTAGTTAATAAATCTGCTCTCGCATATTTAAAACTGGCGACGAGGATGGGATTAAATAAAAATAATTAAATTGTGCGAGAAAAGTTTAAATCACATGGAACACGCAGACAGCGATAAGAATTCGAGTAGCGGTAAAATCGTCAAAGAGGAAGACAAAAACAGCGCTACTGCGTCGAGCGGAATTAGCGAATCAGCGAAACAAGGAAGAGAGAGCGATCAAGCTTCCAGTCATAGTGGAAGTGCCGCAAAGAACGAAAACACATGTGCCGATGCAGACATATGTAACTTACATAACTCTGAAGAAAATCATTTAGTAAACGACATTATTACGCAACGGGTTTCAATGGCTGGACTTGGTAGCCTGGAACCGTTTGACTTGGCTCATCCACACAAATGGACATCGTATTTGGAACGCTTCAACTTATTCCTGCTGGCCAATGATGTTAAAGAAGAAGAGTGGAAAAAGGCGGCTTTCCTAACGCTGGCCGGTGCGCAGCTATATGACCTCTTAACATCATTGGCCTCACCCACAAAGGTTAGTGACTTGAAATTAGATGAAATTTGCAAATTACTGACCGGCCATTTGTCTCCACGCCCTTCCGAAATCGCATCGTTCTACCATTTTCACAAGCGTGATCAGCAGCCAGACGAGTCTGCAAGCAACTACGTGGCAGCGCTGCGCACATTGGCCAAGGATTGCAATTTTGGGACGTCGTTGGACCGTATGCTGCGCGATCGTTTCGTGTGCGGCATGAGGGATGAAAATCTACAGAGAAGCTTCCTGGCGGAGGAAGCCCTAACGTTGCAACGAGTCGTCGAGCGTTCTATGACCAGCGAAGCCGCAGCAGCGAGTGCAGCGGCCATGAGACAAACGAACGAAGCAGGCTCCATACATAGCGACTCTATACATGGTGTCTCAGCGGGTCGTTCCCGCCAATATCAACGTAACCGCAGCAGCAACCAGCTAGCGTGTGCTGGCTGCGGAGGTCATCACCTAAGGAAACAGTGCCCCCATCGAGAGACTGTTTGGCATTCATGCGGCCTTAAGGGCCATCTACAGCGCGTCTGTCGCCGCTCCAACATGTCAAGGGACAGTGCCCCAACGACAAATTCTAGGAACGCACACCAAGGTGCTCAACAGCACAGATCGTCTCGAGTAGAATCTGCTGTTCATCACATACTGCCGCAAGAATGTCAAAAGAAGTCAATATCAATCATTATCAACGGTCGCACCTGCTTATTTGAGGTGGACTCGGGGTCGCCTGTGACCATTATGAAGGAATCAACGTTCCGCTACATCTGGCCTAAAGGAAGGCAAGATCTCTCCAAATGCGATTTGGATCTAAACGACTACCAGAGGAATTCGATCCCAGTGAAGGGAGTCATCGACATATCCATTCAATACAACCATCGAAAGATAGAGAATCTACCCCTTGTTGTTGTCTATGGCGGCGGCGCGAACTTACTCGGATGTAACTGGTTTGATAAGCTCGGCATACGAATTGAAGGAATATGTTCTATTTCAAACGGCACAAACATTGAATCAGTACTTAACAAATTCCAACATTTGTTTAAGCCTGAGCTTGGCCAGTTCACGGGGCCACCAGTATCACTGCGCATAGACTCAGCAGTCCCGCCAGTTTGCCTGCCGCCACGGCGGTTACCATTCGCCATCAAGGGTCTCGTAGAAGAGGAAATCAATCGCTTGTGCAACCAGGGCATTTTGGAAAGCGTTGAATACTCGGAATGGGCAACACCGATTGTACCGGTGATCAGAAAGGACGGCATGGTCCGGATTTGTGGCGACTACAAATCAACATTGAACAAAGCTGTTAAGCCACATTGCCATCAAATCCCAGCAGTCAACACGCTATTAGCCCCGATCGAAGGAGGCTCAATCTTCGCAAAAATCGACCTGGCCCAAGCATACCAGCAACTAGTTGTGGATCAGCAATCAGCTATGCTACAGACAATAATCACACACATGGGCGCATTCAAAGTCAACAGGCTGCAATTTGGCATATCGTCGGCCCCGGGAATTTTTCAAAGCTGCATAGAGAACATATTGCGTGGAATTTCAGGAGTGTTGCCATATTTTGACGATATAGTGATTATGGGAAAATCGGAGCAAGAGCTTGCTGAGCGGCTGAACGAGGTCCTCACGCGTTTCGAAAAAACAGGACTGCGATTGCGCAAGGACAAATGCCAGTTCGGCAAATCATTCATTGAGTTCCTGGGTTTTCAAATCGACGCCTTGGGAATTCGGCCCTCAAGCGATAAAATTAAAGCCATTCGTCACGCACCTACACCGAAAGATAAAAAACAATTGCAAGCTTTCCTCGGATTATTAAACTTTTATCATGCATTTCTGCCTCATAAAGCAACATTTGCCGAGCCGCTACATCGCCTACTAGATAAGAGCGCCACTTGGACATGGAAACGACAGCACGCAGACGCCTTTTCTGCATTAAAAGAGCTCATCACATCCGACAATCTGTTAGTCCACTACGATGGCCAGTTACCATTAGTGCTTGCATGTGATGCATCCCCATATGGCCTAGGAGCGGTCCTTAGCCACAAATTTTCAGACGGCTCTGAAAAACCAATCGCATTTTACTCACGGACTCTCTCCAAATCGGAACGGAATTACGCACAAATCGACAGGGAAGCAGTCGCATTAGTTGCAGGTGTTAAAAAATTCCATAATTATTTGTACGGACGTTCCTTCACGCTTGTCACCGATCATCGTCCGTTGTTGGACATTTTTACAACGTCAAAACCAGTACCAAACGTAATATAAAACATAATGCTCAGACGTTCAATATTCCTCAGCGCTTACAACTTCAACATCGTTTATCGTGAGGGAAAGAAAATGGGCAACGCGGACTTCCTAAGCCGTTGCCCAATATCAACTGAAGAAGGTGCAGCACATACCGAAGAGGTGCTTATGATTGAACTAGCTGCAACGCCCAACATCAATGCGCAACTGTTATCATCACAAACTTCAAAGGATTCAACGCTCGCTAAAGTATTGAGCTGGGTGTTAAGGGGGTGGCCTGACACAAAAATCGAAAGATCAAACCTACTATACCCGTACTATTTGCGTCGTGAGGAACTATCGGCAAATAAAGGAGTCTTAGTATGGGGAAACCGAGCCGTCATACCCCCTCAAGCGGGGCCAACCATCTTAAAAGCTCTTCATGCAGCTCACCCTGGCATCGTTAAAATGAAGGCCCTAGCACGCAGCTATGTGTGGTGGCCCAACATTGACTCAGAGATAGAGTCAATTGTCAAACGCTGCTCGGCGTGCCAAGAGATTCGGAATCAACCACCGCAAACGCCACCTCACCATTGGGAATCGGCAAAGCGTCCCTGGTCACGTCTTCATGTGGACTTCGCCGGCCCCTTCCAAGGTAGAACATTCTTCTTGGTTGTTGACTCGTACTCAAAATGGCTGGAGGTCACCGTGGTCAGCTCAACATCAGCCTTTGGTGCGATCAAGTTCCTTCGTCAACTGATTGCTACGCACGGACTCCCCGATGAAATAGTATCTGATAACGGCACTGCATTCACATCAGAGGAATTTAGGATTTTCATGGAAAACGATCTTATTCGACACATTCGCTCTGCTCCATTTCATCCGGCTACGAATGGCCAAGCTGAGCGTATGGTACAGAGTACCAAAAATTATCTTAAAAAGTTTGACCGAAACGAAGAAATCAATCTCAGCCTAGCCCGGTTTCTATTTCATCAGCACATTACGCCACATGCAACTA